>CM076987.1:35123412-35172172 GCA_039105355.1 Benthosema pterotum
TATATGTGTCCTATACATAACCGTACCTAAACCCTGACCTATATAGTAAACTTGTTAGGGGCAAGAAAAACAACAACCCAGAGGAACGTGTCTGGTTGGGTCCATTGTTTGGGGCGAAACACCACCATAAGGTCCAGGAGGTTGGCCTGTTGTTGGACTGTTGTACTGGTGGTGGGCCCCAGGGTGCAGATGGGATCTGTGTGCACTAGGGCAGTCAGTCACTGCAAAGCGGCTTTCAGCCCCGGGGATCAAAGGGCGAGCTACAGATAATCACTCAGACAGACTTAGTGCTGACACGAGGCCACAGGTGTTTAGACACACATGGCGCACACACACACACACACACACACACACACACACACACACACACTGGATATTGTTGAGAAAACCAGGCCTAACAACCCATTTTTTAACCTGACACTGTAGATTCTACAAAACATTCGCTCTGAAAGAACATACTGAAAGATTTGCGCTGCCTTCCCGCATTCTCCACCAAAAAATAGCAGGCGTTCACGACTCATAGCGCACCACGGAGTGGCACGCTATGAGCCGTGAAAGCCTGCTATTTTTTAATGAAATTTTAAACACCACAAGTACAGTACAGCATGGTTTACTAATAATGCTAAAACACATTTTTTTGTACGTATATTTAGCTACTGATTTTGTACCAAAACCAAGGAACAAACACAACTATCCACTACCTCTTTTTGATGTGGGTTAATGTTTCGTTTTATCTGCTTTTGCTGTATTCTAACGCGAGGATGTTGTGATCATATCACGCAGCCTTTAAATGTAGGCTGTAGCGATGTAATATATATAGACCGATTGCCTCGAGGGTGCTATTGCCTTTTTAATGACACGATTTCCCGCTAATGGCAGGAATATGCACTCGCAATTTCACCCAAAAAAGCATTATGCCCGCCAACCGAAACCTGTTATATAATGCAATTATAAAAAATTATACCTTGTCAATCGGCTGAAAAGGCACATGGAGTGTAATTAAATTATTTAAATGTTATGTTCTGTATTCTGCCAGAGGGTGATGTGGCGTGTGTGTGTGTGTGTGTGTGTGTGTGGTGTGATTTATGACGTACGTGTGTGTGTGTGTGTGTGCGCGCGCATGTGCGTGCGCGTACGTGCATAATCTAATAATGTACTTCATTGTTATTGATCTAATTTATCTTCCCCAGACCGCCAGAAAATATACTTTGCTGCGCTTTAATTAATGCGCATAGATATTCTATTGTTAAAAGGTTATTACATTATGTAAATATAAAATAATAAAGAATTAGCCTTCCATAACAAACATATGTTGAAATGGGGGCAGCAAAACAGCCATTGTGTGTGTGTAGCTGATAAGCGCCATAAACAGTCTGTCTGTCGGCAGGGTCCTGGGTCTACGTGACAAAAGGGAGGGTCACTGAATTGCACAATCACTCCTCTGGGTCACACCGTCTTCTGTTACTGCTGGCCAGCGTTGCCACAGCGTTGTTTTTTTGCGAGAAAAACAAGCAAACCCTTTTATTTACTTTTTAAACAAAATGACTGCACTGTAGGCCAGTGCTGTTCAATCTTTTTTCATACCAGGGCCCACTATTTATTTGGTATTTTAGCGACGGGCCACCTTTGATGTTGAGTTGACTCTCAGATGCAGAACTGAGGATTTTCAAGTTTTTGGTCTACAATCTAGGAGAGATAACTGGCAAAATGTTGGTCAAAATAACTATTACTCTACATTCTCTAATTGGGTAGATTCCAGAAAATGAATTAATTCAGATGCTGAAATATCTTTTAACTCTTGAGAGCGTAAAATTAACCGTTATATTTTCCACCCTATGGAAAACTAAATTATCACATGGGAGAAAATACAAATAAAATATAAATTACTAAGGTAAATGAATGTAGCAAAAGAGAAAAAAAGGCATGTTTCAACAATGGAGTTGTTGAACACATACGACGGCAAGCTGTTTGGCACACCTACGCATATACTATAGTGTACATACATACTGTATACTGTATATGCATAAACACACACATACAGTACAGTACATATGTCTTTTAATCTACCTAACGATGTCGCTCAGGGGCGGATGTAACATATCCCATTTGGTGGGGCAAGAGAACATGTTGGAGGGGCAAGAGAAAATGGTATGGGGGCGGCTTCATCGCCCGTGTCGCTTCGCGCCACGGGCGATGAAGCCGCACCCATACCATTTTCAGTTACAGGACTTTTAGTAGTCAAGTAAAGCATCAATAATAACATCAGTTGTTGTTGAAGTTGCAACAGACACGCAGAATGCATAAAGCTAAAAGTCTGACTCAGAGAGTTTGGGGGGGGCAGACTGGGTATTTAGGGGGGCATTGCCCCCCCATGCCCATGCCTAGATCCGCCCCTGACGTCACTGGTCAATAGGTTTTGAGCTGCGCACAGCCCACTCCTATGGGACACACCGAGTAGGAAAAAAAAAACATTCCGGCATTTGACATGAACATTAGTGAGGATCCATTATAAGCTGAAATAAGCTACGCTGAGAAGTGGTCCTTTAGAGCATTTCGGAACCACTGTTTTAACTGTTTTAGGAAGCGATAAGCAACTACACAAAATAGTTGCAGGCAACCTACAGCTATTAATATTTGAAGAAGAAAAAAAAGCCTATGCAGTAGCAGCTTATCATAGTCAGACATGGCAACATTGATCATTGCTGGCAGAACAACAACACCAAGCCCCAGCCAACCATCTGGGATGGAGGGGCCCCTCCCCTTAAAGGCACGGTGTCCTGTTTTTCTGACTGGGCGCTTGCTTCTTTGCTACTGCAATAAAAACAGTGAATCAGAGTGATATCACCGCTATGGCATGTCAGAGGCATTTTTAGACGTGGGGGGAAAAAAAAGCGAGAAGAGAAGCTGTGTTTATATTCCGCAGTACTCATTCAGGCGTGGATAAAGCAAAAGAATCTGGATAATTGTTATATTGTAGCTATTTATTCCTCCCCCCCTTGTTTAAAAGGTGGATTCATTTTGTAGTATGGTCCTATATGGAGCAAATGCATAGCATGGGGAGATGATTTAAAACAAACACTCCACTCGTTTCTTGTCGTGTCTCTTTTCTTTCTCAGTTAAACATTAAAAAAGGAATTCCACCTATTTTCAAAAAATTCCTGAGAGGATACAAATGTACCCAATTTGTACCCTCTCAGGAAAAAGGGGTCTGAAAGAAAAATCATTAACATGGTGAAATACAGTACATCTTGTGATGTCAGATGTACTGTATTTCACCACGTTAATGATTTTTTCAGACCTCTCGGAAACACAGAATGGGGGAGATCTTTTTCTATCATGTATACAAAACATCTCTAAGGTATATTAATGACATAGTAAAATGTTGAAAATGGGTGGAATTCCCCTTGAACATCCATTTTGTTTCCCCCTCTCCCCTCTATAGATAGATAGGCCTATTGAATTTCCATTCACGGTAACTCCTCGAGGTGTATAGTGCTGCTGCTTGCCTGGGCTTATAATGAAAAACATGGTAAGTGAAGTAGGCCACGGTGCCGAGGCCGCAGGCCACCTGCACCACAGCTTTTTGAGACCCCCCCCCCCTTCTCCCCCACCTCCCACACCACACAGACACACACACACCACAGACACACACACACACCTCTGCACGGCTGCCAGATTTTGCGATAGCAATAAGTAGCCCAGGACAGAAGGTCTATGGAAAACAACAAGCCCACAAAAAGACGTGACCGATCAAGGGCTGTATATAGGACAGTGGTTTTCAACCCTTTTTTGATCCCAGGACCCACTATTTATTCACAATTTGAGCCACGGACTACCATTTGATGGCATTTTTGCCCCCACAGACCTCAAAACTGAAGATTTATTTTTGCTTTTGCAAATTCCAGGCTGGATTTGGGGAAACAAAACAGTCAAACATACAGATCGAAATGACCATTAATCTTCTACAATATCTAGTTGTGTAGACTAAATGATGAATATTTTAACTGTTATTTTTACACTCTTAAGAGTTACATGGTTGGTTGGTTAACCAACTCCTAGCCTTGGGACCACTTGGAACCCTGGTCCACTGGTTGAAAACCCCAAGGCTATAGGATAACATGCAATCTTACAAATGCCCAAATTCTCTTATATTAAGCATACATGGCAACACTAGCCTGGCTGTGTCTTATCACATTGCTAATGGAGGACTTGGCAGCAATGGAAAAAGCCCTGTAGACTATATGGACGAACTTTATAGCTCTAAATACCCATAACCATGTCTATAGACGTAAGAGACAGCTATTCCACACCTGGGCTGCAGATAATTAGCAAACCACAAACTATTGTCTTGATATTATAACACTGGCATTAACTTATCAACTAAGAATGGCATGGGATATTCCTGTCAAAACAGTGGAACATGTTTCAGTCCGATAACGATAAATAGGGCCTTAAAGTATACCAGTGTTGTTTTTTCGAGAATATTTTGATTTAGTCTTAGTCTTTTCAATAAGGCATATTTAGTCTTTTAGTCCCATTTAGTCTTCTGAAATTCATTTTTTTAGTCTAGTCTTAGTCGATGAAATGTCAAAAAGGATTTAGTCTAGTCTTAGTCTTTTAGTATTAGTCTTGGTAGTTTAGTCTTACATACACATACATTGTAGGTTTATATATACAGATTTGGAGTTTTTAGCATGAACATGTTGTTTTATTTCTTGTATTAAATTACTGCAATAGTAATAAGTTCCTTTCCTGAAAAGGTATGCAATCTATACTGCAGACATGTTCACATACTTAAAAAGAACGAAAAAAAAGAGAGATAACAATGTTTCCTATTTCCATTAGTCTTAGGTTATGATTTAGTCTTAGTCTTATGAAAACACGCATCTTTTACTCCCGTTTAGTCCCGTTTGAAAATCATTTTTGTTAGTCTAGCCTTAGTCGACTAAATATCAAAAATCTTAGTCGACTTAGTCTTCAGTCTTAGTCGACAAAAACAACACTGAGTATACTCCAAGTTAGATCCAAGCCGAAGATACAACTGTAGAGTAAAGTAATTAAAAGTGCCCTTGGCCCACCCAAAAGTGGTGAGATGGGTGCAGCCGTGGATGCTTTTGAGACCTTCCAAAAAGTTCCCAAAGTGGGCCCCTAATCCAGAAAATCTCCTGAACCGTGGTCCAAGAATAGAGCAGCTGGGAGCAACAACAGCTCCGCTCGGCCAGGCCTATTCTTTAGAAGCAGGGTGCTGGAAGACTGAAGGGGGGAGTGGAAGAATAAATAGACGACTGAAGTCTCAATCTCAACCCCAAAGAGTTTAACATCGAAGGCTTGTTTGTTTAGGCCCACACAGAACTGTCCGTGAGTACTATAGGCAGAGTTTGGGTGATCAAAATGACAAAAGGCTCCAACAAATTGTGGCGAGAGTGTAGGGGGGAAGAGACCATAATGATCGAGGGTGAAGAATGTCTCAGTCTGATGAGTGAGTGACTGGGGATTTTCCATGACTCTTGGGAGACACTTTGAGACAGCAAAAGGGCCTTTCAATAGAGCAGTGGTTTTCAACCTTTTTTCATGACAGGGCCCACTATCTATTCTGCATTTTAGCCACAAACCACCATTTGGTGTTGAGTGTAGTCTCTCGAATTTTCAGGTTTGTGTCCACAATTTAGGTGAGATAACTGGCACAATGTTGGTCAAAATAAAAATTCTTCTACATTGTCTAATTGTGTTTTTTTTATCTTGAAAATTAAGTAATTTTGGATGTTTAAATATAATTTAACTCTTGAGAGTGTAAAATGAAACCAAATAGACCCATAAGGGTCTAAGGTCCATTTGGTTTAATTTTACACTCTAAGAGTTCAGATCTATGAGGATCCATTTGTTTACCAACCACTGGTTGAAAACCTCTGCAATAGTGTGACTTTTGCTACAATTGTATTATCCATCAGTCATATTTTCTAATGCACGTTGTTTTTCCACGTCAATTACAGCCTTTGAATGCTTGTTTCTTTTGTCGACGAAGGGCCTTTCCATAATTTTGACATTGAATGGTTGGTCCTAATATCTAATACATAGCATAGTTTCTTTTCTATGCTCATGCTTAGTGCTGTCGTTTGATTCTATTTTCCTCCAGTTGTATGTGAAGCACTTTGTGTAACTTTGTCTCAATCTGAAGTTTATCATGCTGTTGTAGCTACGGCGTTATACCTGTGGTCTAGATAGAAGATAGGCAGTTCACTTCTAAAACTCAACCGACCGAGCAAAAGAGAAAGCTCTTTTGCTATAATTTATCGTTACGCAACTACTGAAAGAAACGAGTTAGTGGTAGCCGACCCCCCTGGCAGTTCATCATGTTATACACACTACAGCAAAAGAAAGAGAGAGAGAGATAGAGAATAAGAGAGTAGAAAAGTGAAAAACCCTGGGGTTGACGTTGACCTAGTTTATTTACAGGCTTCCACAGGGTAAAAAAAAAAACATAGTTTTGTTTATGGACACATATACAAATGGGGGAGGGGGCGTTTCTTTGTTAATCTTATGCACAACTTTTCTCTCTCTCTCTCTCTCTCTCTCTCTCTCTCTCTCTCTCTCTCTCTCTCTCTCTCTCTCTCCCTCTCCATCGGATGACGTTGTCCAACACCCTCCCGTCTGGTTAGCGGACCGCCCCCGCGTCCCATCCCCCCATCCAACCACTGACTGACTGCCAGAGCCCGGGGCCATTTTGCTCCGCTCACACAGACAGACAACTCAACTTGTTGTTTACAAACACGAACGATTAAGTTCTCCTCAATCTCCCTGTCGTTTTTGACATTTTACGTTCCGAGAATCAACCAAAAAGAAAAAAAAAATCAAATGCGTGTCACCTATGTAGACCCTAGTTTCATTCATTTCATTTTCGGTAAAGAAAAAGTGTAGAGCCATTTGTTATTTTTTTTTTGCAAAAGCTAGATGTACATTTGATATGAACTACGCATAATTACAAATGAATAATAAAAAGTGGTCTTTTGTGCCATGTTGTGTGATTGAAGCCACCGTCACACATTCAGGAAGTGGTACTAAAAAGCTTTATCGAGCGAACGATGATCATCTGCGCTGCACTTCCTTGTTTGAACAAATACAGCAGCCATTTCTATTCCTGCTATATCAAAGGGAACAGAGGAAAGGTGGAAAAAAACGGCCGTTTACACGATTTAACTCGACGCCTAGTAGCCAATATATACGAACACACGACGAATAGATCAATTGATCGACGAACAGATCGATGATCGAACGCTCATCATGTAAACAAGTCTTTATAGTGCCTTTTCTGGTTTTAATCCAGCTTTTTGTATTGATTTTGTTTGAGCTGATACCCATTCTATGTTCTGTGGGGGAAAAAAAACCAATCAATCGATCAATCAATAGAATAGATCTTTAGAAAAATGCGCGGTGTTGTTGCGCGCTTTGGATGACTTCTAGTGAGAACAAAGAGCGCTCCTTAATCCTACCAGAGCACAGGGACGTGCATAGAGTGTCAGGGGCAGGGGACGAAATCCCGCAAGAGGGCAATTTTGGTCCAAAATAGCAAAAGAATACCACGAGCTACAAGCTCTCAGCTTGAGAGCTTGTAGATCTGCTGCAACCCGACACTCTTCTCTTTAGCTCGTGGAGATGGAGTGTAAACAACATGGATTATACTAAACAAATGTGTTCAATGGAAAAAAAATAGGCTGCTGCGTTCAAGTTCGGGGGAAAATGAATGCTCCTGGATGCTGGCATGGAAATATCATTTGCATTTCTTCCACCTGGTAGTCTAGTATGCCTAAATAGTGCATTCGTGGCGTGGAAAGGGACAGTTGCGAATGTTTTACACAGTTGGTAAAGGGGTCAGGGGGCTGAAGCGAAGCCCCGATCAAGCACCTATGTGCGCACGCCCCTGGGCGCCACTGAAAAACAACATAGGGCAATAATAACGCATTCAATAACAACCTACGACGTTACATTAATTCACGGGTGTGATCCCCGTACGTACGTCCCGTATCTATCCCACATATCTTACCTGACAGAATGTCCTGTAAGCTTTGGCTAAACGTCTGAAGCTGCCGATCGTTTACGTGTCCTTTTATCCGCAGGAACCGCGACAGAAACCCGACGGCGGCCGTGATCTCTGGCTTCATGGTTCCTCCGCGAGCACAAAGGGCATGCATTGAGGTGGAGAGTAGAGCAGCCACGATGCTCCCTCGTTCCCTGGTAGCAGTAGTAGTCGTAGTAGTGCGTGATCCGATGATGATGATGATGATATCCGACGGGAGTTCGTCGTCGCTTCTTCTTGCCTCTCCACGTTCGCGCAGCAGCAGCAGCAGCGGCGATCGGTCGGTGGTGGTGGTGGTGGTTCGTCTCTGATGGTGGTGGTGGTAGTGGCGGAGCAGCCTATGCTGGGCATTTATGTTGGTCGAGGTAGGGCTGTGCGTCTTGGTGGGGGGTGGGTTGATCAGAAGTGTATATAACAGCAATCGACGTCGCGATCGTCGATCATTCAGTGTATATAGGTCGTGGTTTCTTTGTGGGTCGACAGATGGATGTATGGTACCAGAGCAGCCTTTCAAAGCCACCGTACGTGCGTCCCTCTTCCCTTGTTGTTGTGTTATTATCCCCCTCTCCACGAACGATCCTGCTCCGTACGTGCAGCCAGCCAGCCAGACAGAGTGAGAGAGACGGAGGCTCGCCGTGGAGGTTTTATACGGCCCCCACCGCGCAGGATCGACGCGGTGGGGCCGCGGTGGGCGTCGCCTCAGCAACAAAGACGCACCAATCGGCGCGGCGCACGGCCCCGGACGGGCCCATAATAATGATAATGATGATAATAATAATAATGTGGAAGGAAGGAGGAGGGGATCTCTATCAGGGGCTGCTGGTGGCTATGCTGGTGGTGGTGCTGGGGCGACGTCACGCCGCAGCCCCTCCGAAAATAAACACACCACGTGAGAGCTGAGAGGGTGAGGGGCGCGCGCACGAAACATATGAAATTAAAGGGGGATTCCACCCGTTTTTTCAACATTTTATTACTGTGTCATTAAAGGGGGATTCCACCCATTTTCTCCATTCTGTGTTCCCAAGAAATGGAGGCCTGAAGAAATCCATTAACATGGTGAAAATACATCTTGATGATGTCATCAAGATGTATTTTCACCATGTTAATGGATTTTTTTAGTGGCTTCTTTTTTCTGAGAGCATACAAATGGAACAAAATGAACCCGTTAGGGTTCATTTGGTTGCATTTGTACACATAATGTGTGGATACAATAAAAAAGGTCCCCCCTTCTGTGTTACTAAATGGAGGTCTGAAAAAAAAAACATTATTGTGGTGAAACGCAACCTGATGACATCATCGGGTTATGTTTCACCATGTTAATGATTTTTCTTTTAGGATTTTTCTTTTATTATGTTTTTGTGAGAGCGTACCAATGTGAACCAAATGGACCCAAATGGTTCACATTTGTACACTCATAAAAATAATACAAAAAAAAAAAAAACATTTGTTGCACTTTCAAGTTATAGCATAGAAGTCAAGATGAAAAAAGGGCACAACAATGACAAAGGCAATGGCATTTGTTAATAGCGCGATGATGTAATGCACCCACATTGAACCGCGATCGTGATGCAGGGCTGGCTGCAGATATGAGTATGGCCATATTCCATTACATGCAATACAACATTATGCGCTTTATTATTAGCACTAGCTAGAGTGGTGTCCGTGGGGGGCTATAATACAGCCGTGCTTGCATCGTTCCATGTAGGCAAGTGCACAGTGGGGATTGTGTGCTTGCCTATACTTGGAACAATGCAAGTTGGAAATGCGAGCTCGTTCAATCAATAAATCAAACAGGCCATTAATCAGTCAACCATCAATCAATGATTTTTGTGTCTAAGGAAAAACAAAATAATGACAAAAACTACAGATAGCAGGTAACAAATGTAAAATAGAACAGGCAAGTGAAACAGTCAAACTACAGTAGTATTTGTAGTAATGGGTAGTAGCTTGTTACAAGTAGCTTAGCTACATAGCTTAACTGAATTTTCCTGTAACTTGGTAGTGTAGCTTACTACATTTGTTCTTGGAATAGCTTGTAGTGAAGCTACACTACTTGTTTCGAGTAGATTGTAGTGAAGCTACACTACTTGTTTCGAGTAACAAGGATTGTAGCTAACTAAATTTTACCACACACATTTTCAAATTCCACCCATTTTTAATGGGTAGAAAACCTCCAATATACATCCCAAAACTTAAACATGCCACCATCCTAGGTTCAAACCCACCCCTAAATTATTATGATTTTTATTTATATTATTTTATTATTATGATTATTATTTAGAAGGTTGTACATTAAGTTGAGATATATATTTTTATGTAGTGTTGATGTACATCAAGCTACTTTTGTTATGTAGCTTGTGGTGTAGCTTGCTACAATTTGCTGGGGATAGCTTATAGTGTAGCTTAGCTACATTTTTTCGAGAGTAGCAAGTAGTGTAGCATACTATATTTTCCCAGTAACTTGCCCATCACTGCAGATAACAAAGTAAAATAGAACAGGCAAGTGAAAGAGTCAGACTACAGTATTTGTTTTATATGGGGCCTTTCCCAATATATGCAGCATTGTTTTGAATGTGGTTCAGATACCGTAAAACACGTCATGCTTTCTGCACCAGAAGGAGGAACAGACATCTCTACTGCTGCTGTGGTTCAAAAGAAGGGGAATTTTCCAAGCCAATAATGTTTGTGCAAAAGTATCGAGCGAGAGAGAGAGAGAGAGAGAGAGAGAGAGAGAGAGAGAGAGAGAGAGAGAGAGAGAGAGAGAGAGAGAAAGGGGGGCGTGCCGCTCGGATGTGCCACCTGCCCATGCACCACAAGGGAGAGAGAGACACTGTGATCACTACACTTGTAAACCAGGTTTAAAGCCCATTTATTGCACCGGCCGCCTGTCCAAAGTCTGACCATCCTGGCTTTTTATTGTTTAGTTGCAGCTCCGACGCAGGCTGACGTAGAGAAAAAGCAGGTGTATGCATGTACGTGTGTGTGTGTGTGCGCGTGCGTGTGTGTGTGTGTGTGTGTGTGTGCGTGCGTGCGTGTGTGTGCGTGTGCGTGTGCGTGCGTGTCAACTGCTATAAACTATGGCAGAGGTGGGCAATTATTTTTCCTAAGGGGCCAAATGAGATACATAAAATATTGTGGAGGGCCAAGACTATAAAAGGCTGAACTAAAGTCTGCGTAGTATTAATTTAATTTCAAGATAAAAGTAAGAGTAAGAACCAACCATTTTGACACCAGTATATTCAGTGTTTGAGCCACAGAGGACCAACTTTCGATGACATTTTAGCCCCACAGATCCCATCCCAAAACTAAAGATTTCTTTTGTTTTTGTTTTGTTTTTTGTACCAGGCTGGATTTCACAAACAAAACAGGCAAGTTAACGTACAGATCAAAAATGACCATTCTTTTACATTCTCTGATTGTGTAGACTAATTCAGATGATGAATATTTTAACTCTTGAGTTACAAAGAGTTACATCTGGTTAACCGACTTTCCATATTTGGCTGGAACTCTCGCAAGGACCTCTGGTGGTCCCTGCACCACTAGTTGCAAACCATGGTACCCTTTCACGGGCTGGTTAGAGTCAGCCAAAGGGCCGCATTTGGTCCCCGGGCCGCATAATGCCCAGTTATGGACTATGGCCTCAGACAAACAAGTGTTATCTGCACTGCGAATGGTGATAACGCTGTGAGATCCATTCCTGCTATATATAACACTTGCTTGATGGACCAGCTGCTTCTCAAAACCTTTTGTGTGGTCTTACTTGTACCTCGATCCATCCAAAATGTTTTAGTCATGGCAGGAAAGCCCGAGAAGATAAGATTTATGTTCAAGACGTTTTTTTTTTTCTCCACATTTTCAATATTTTAAAATATAAAAAAATATAAAATAGGAAAAATATATAATATTAAATATAAAAGTGTTTAAAACGATGTTGCGGTAGCAACCCCCTTGTACTGACTGCCCTTGCACCAAACACGACGGCTTGCAAAACAACCCACATTTCAAAGCTATGTCAAATTAAAGTGCTTATATTAAAAATGATTTGAAACACTACTACTGCTACTATCTAACTACAATTGTGTCACCACTAAACCAACAGCATTTCATCATTGAAAACAGAAAACTCTCTGAGTCAGACCTTTAGCTTTATGCATGCTGCGTGTCTGTTGCAACTTCAACAACAACTGATGTTATTAATGATGCTTTACTTGCCTGACATACAGTAAGTCCTGGGCGACTTCATCATGAAGTCACCCCCATACCATTTTCGCCTGCCCCCACAATTGGGAAATGTTTCATCCGGGCCTATAAACCACATATTACCAATTATTATTGTTTACTCACTTTCATACCGATTTGGAAAGCGTTCTTTTCGGTAAACAATTGCTACTGCAGCATATCCCATATGCTGGGGTTGACAGACAGATCGATGATCAGCGGAAAAGTGTGCCAGGGCATGCTCAGCAGTCTGCTGTCACCCAGGTGGATGTGTGTACTGTGTATACACGACCTCACCCTTTTCACTTTCCGCCTCAGGCGGTCTTACTGTTAATGCTTTATCATCAGCTTATAACATACAACTACTGTATGTGTACAACAAGCTCAACATCACGTTTCAAGCTAGATCGGGTACTTCTGATTCCAAAAAAAAATAATAATAATAATAAAACACAAAAAAACAACAACAAAAAGTTCAAATATGGAGACTAGAGTTTAGCCTGACTTTGGCCAGACACATAATGTGGATTCACTCACACCTCATTAGGAGGTGTGAGTGCCTCGCTTAAAGCATTATACTTTCCCTACAACTAAAATAAACAAATAAAAACACCATTGGCATCTTATTTCTTTCATAAATAGAGAATATTTCACTCAACAGGAACTGCTCCGGTCGCAGGATGATATGGTCACATGTCCATGTCTATAGAATATACAGAATGCATATGCTCATATGACATCATCATCCTGTGACAGGAGCAAAGCTTCCTATTGAGTGGAAGATTCTCTATTCATGAAATAAATATACAGTAAAGTATTGAAGGTGTTTTTATCTGCATGTTTTAGTTATAGAAGGCAAGTATAGTGTTTTAAGGCAGGGGTTTTCAACAGGTGGTCCGGGGACCACCAGTGGTCCTTGAGAAGGTTCCAGGTGGTCCCCAGGCTAAATGAAAGTTGGTTAACCAGATGTAAATATTCATCATCTGAATTAGCACCACTTAATTAAGAAGTTTACACTGTTTTGTTGGCACAATACAGCCTGGAATTGTGGACAAAATCAAAAGAATTCTTTAATTTTAGGTCTCTGGTGTGAAAATGTAATCAAATGGTGGTCCGTGGCTCAAATGCTTAATAAATGGTGGTCCCTGGAGTCAAAAAGGTTGAAAACCCCTGTTTTTAGGCATATTTGTCTTATTAGCCAGGGATCCTTTTAAGGCTCAATTCAAACATAGGCAACTCCAGGCTGAAACGAGTTTAGGTGAACACTTTTCACTGTGGTGTCGTTTTTTTAAGGCTTCACCCTGGATCATACATACTCCAGGGTGAAGCCATACAAAACGACACCACGGTGAAAGCCCTTCAACTAAACTTGCTTCACCCTGGAGTATGTTTGAGCCTTTAGGCAATAGGCATAGTACGCAAATTAGGCAGAGGCATGGGCATTGGGCAAATTAGGCAGAGGCATAGGCAAATTAGGCAGAGGCATAGGCAAATTAGGCAGAGGCATGGGAAAATTAGGCAGAGGCATAGGCAAATTAGGCAGAGGCATGGGCAAATTAGGCAGAGGCATAGGCAAATTAGGCAGAGGCATAGGCAAATTAGGCAGAGGCATAGGCAAATTAGGCAGAGGCATAGGCAAATTAGGCAGAGGCATAGGCATTGGGCAAATTAGGCAGAGGCATAGGCAAATTAGGCAGAGGCATAGGCAAATTAGGCAGAGGCATAGGCAAATTAGGCAGAGGCATGGGCATTGGGCAAATTAGGCAGAGGCATAGGCAAATTAGGCAGAGGCATGGGAAAATTAGGCAGAGGCATAGGCAAATTAGGCAGAGGCATGGGCAAATTAGGCAGAGGCATAGGCAAATTAGGCAGAGGCATAGGCAAATTAGGCAGAGGCATAGGCAAATTAGGCAGAGGCAGCATTTGAGCCTGCATGGACCACCACTTGGTCCCAAAACTAAAGATTTAATTTTGTTTTTGTCCACAATACCAGACTGGATTTCAGAAACAAAACAGGACAATGTACCGATCTAAAAGTCCATTAATCTTCTACATTGTACATTCTCTAGTTGTGTAGACTTGGGCTAATTCAGAGGATGAATATTTTAACTCTTGAGAGCGTAAACATGAAATTTGGCAAATTAGGCAGAGGCATAGGCAAATTAGGCAGAGGCATAGGCAAATTAGGCAGAGGCATGGGCAAATTAGGCAGAGGCATAGGCAAATTAGGCAGAGGCATAGGCAAATTCAGGCAGAGACTTGTAGACTCGAGACTAGTATGAGGAAGCTGGAGAAAATCAGAAAACAAATGATTTTGGGGAAGCGGCTGTGGTTGTTTTTAGCCCATGTTGTTTTTCTCCATGGGCTAAAAACAACCTAGTTTGATATTTCACAAGCTAAGGAAAGTTTGAGATTTTTTGTGCTACAGTATTTTTATTACCGATAATAACATCAGTTGTTGTTGAAGTTGCAACAGACACGCTGCATGCATAAAGCTAAAGGTCCGACTCAGAGCGTTTTCTGTTTTCACTTCAAGTGGTGACACAGCTGTAGTTAGTAGCAGTAGTAGTGTTTCAAATCATTTTAAATATAAGCACTTTCAACTTGAAATATCTGGGGTTGTTTTGCTTGGTGGGGCAGACTGGGCCCCACCATGCCTAGATCCGCCCCTGGAGCAGACTATAGCACACTGTGTTGACAGAGTTGTATTACGCTGACTGGCTTGGAGTACTGTCTCGTCGAGGAAACTATACTTCGGCCGACCTTTCAGGCTGCCTATGGGGACGAAGTCTAGACTGATACCGGGGAAAAAAACGTGTGAGAATCAACGTTTTATCAGTCTGGCCCAAGCCAGGCTATAGGAGGTTTCTGCCCCCCACAGCAACAATATCATATACCAGTGGTTTTCAACCTTTTTCATATACCAGGGCCCACTGTTTATTCAGCATTTGAGCCTGCATGGACCACCACTTGGTCCCAAAACTAAAGATTTATTTTGCTTTTGTCCACAATACCATGCAGGCTGGATTTCAGAAACAAAACAGTCAAACCTACAGATCAAAATGAGCGTTAATTTTCTACATTCTCTAGCTGTGTAGACTTGGGCTAATTCAGAGGATGAATATTTTAACCAGTGTTGTTCTAGTCTGCGATTTTTAATTTTAGTTTCAGTTTTAGTCCACTTTTAATCACCGGTTTTAGTTTTTATCCTATTTAGTCTAACTCGTCCTTTTTTTATTTAGTCTAGTTTTAGTCGACGAAAAGTAAATCATTTTAGTTTTTATTTTAGTCCATGAAACCATGATTTTATTAGTTTAGTTTTAGTCGACTAAAACTATTGTCATTTTAGTCTAGTTTTAGTCTGACAATTTAGTCTCCAATTGGTTCCAATATATCATTTAACAGGGGATCTCCTGGAATTTCCTGAAGGACCCCTGGGATCCAGAGTGTGTACAAGTGGAACCAAATGGACCCGCTAGTATTCATTTGTTTCACAAAAAGGTCCCAAAAGAAAAATCACTGGAGAAACATTGTGAAACACAACTTGATGTCATCAAATTGTGTTTCAGCATGTTAATGATTTTTTTTTCAGACCTCCATTTCTAGGGAACACTGGGGGGGGGGGGGGGGGGGGGGGTTTTTTTTTTTTTTATCATGTCCACACAACATCTCTAAGGTATAATAATGGCAATCCCCTTTAAATAGGCTAAACTAGCATTCCAACTGAATTTTGAAATCATAGTTTCCCCACCAGCAATGTGTAATATAATGTGTGTTCAATTCATTCAATGTCAAAACACGATCTCAAGTTGTGGCCAAACTAAGTTGTGGGCAGGTCTGATCTGCCCAGAAGAGTTGCGACATTGATGGGGCAGAAAACAGCCTGGTCACGTGGTTCATGTACTCGCACGAGCCCATAGACTCCAATGCATTCCGTAACTTTCGGTTGTCCCTTTTTGTTGTCTCTTCTCAATAGAAGTATATGTATGAGCCTCCATTGGACTGATCCCATGAAGTGAACGGAGTTTGCGTAAATCGGTCTATAATCTATTCCGCTTTGCGTTGCTAACATTAAGCTAACACTGTCACTCAACAACACAACGTTGATGTAACGTTACATTCTACAACCAGCAGCAGACAGGCTGATTGCTTTATGCTAAATCCTGAGGTTTCTCTTCAGGTTTGTAATCTAGCTCTCATCTTCACTGGAAACGCTGTAGCCCCATCAGTGTAAAATGATGGAGCTAAACAACAAGTTGCTTAACAAGAACAACAAGTGTGAGCATGCGGGTCCATTTGGTTTCATTTTTACGCTCTCAAAGAGTTACATCAAGTCTCCACCAGTTAGCCGGGGACCACCTGGAACCCTCTCAAGGACTACTGCACGGTGGTCCCCGTACCACTGATGTATACAGCATTTTCGGCGAAGATGAGACGTCGCACAACGGCGCTAGTTGTGAACAAGCATAAAGTATTGTCCCTGTCCACATCGATTTAGTGAAAATATTTCCATAAATCTTCTCTTCTCTTTATCCCAATCCCGTGCAAAGCGTGCTGTTTTGTGTGAAAGGATTCGACCATAAAGTATGAGTAAAATCTCTGTCGCGTGTCTTATAGTTTTGTTAGTTGCAGAGCCTTCTTGCTGCTGCTGCTGCGCTCAGTGCGGACGGAGCAACAAAAAGAGGAGGAGGAGGAGGATTTGTGGAGGGAGGGTGTGTTCGGTTACAGCCACGCTGAAGTGATCACAATGCCTAGTATATACAAAGTGATAGGCGACTGTGCTCCCGGACAGCCCCGACGTGCACTTCCGAACACAACGTGACTTCATAGCAAATACTCCGCAAAAAAGAAATACGATTATTATAATAATATATTTCGTGTCGTCTTCGTTCGTGAACGAAAATGACAATAGATTTTAGATTAGTTTTTATTTTGTCAACTACATTTTCGTCTAGTATTTATTAGTCAACGAAATTGCATATTAATTTAGTCCCAGTTATTGTTTATACACATGTTTTTCGTTTAGTCTAGTCTCGTTTTCGTCCCGCGAAAAATGGTCGTTGACGAACACATTTCGTTTTAGTTTTCGTTGACGAGAACAACTATGATTTTAACTCTTGAGAGTGTAAGGCCCATGCTCTCAAAGAGTTACATGTGGTTAACCAACTTTCCATCATTCAGCCTGGGGAGCACCTGGAATCCTCTCAGGGACCACTGGTGGTCCCCGGACCATCTGTTGAAAACCCCTGTCCTATACCCATTCAGAGTCTGTGCAGTTAGCGCTACCCACTGTGACACGCTTAGGCTAAAGCTCTGTGGTGCTTACAAGGCAGGACACTGTCATACATGTGGTATGTGTCAGTGAGCATTGGAGCCAACATGAAAGTTCACACATCACTATCCATTCACCCCTCTCTCTCTCTCTCTCTCTCTCTCTCTCTCTCTCTCTCTCTCTCTCTCTCTCTCTCTCTCTCTCTCTCTCTCTCTCTCTCTCTCTTTATTTCTCTCTGTCTCTCTCTCTCTCTCTCTTTATTTCTCTCTGTCTCTCTGTCTCTCTCTCTCTCTCTCTCTCTCTCTGTCTCTCTGTCTCTCTCTCTCTCTCTTATTTCTCTCTGTCTCTCTGTCTCTCTGTCTCTCTCTCTCTCTCTCTCTCTGTGTGTGTGTCTCTCTCTCTCTCTCTCTCTCTCTCTCTCTCTCTCTCTCTCTCTCTCTCTCTCTCTCTCTCTCTCTCTCTCTATTGTACAAACTTACCTATGTCTGTAAACAGTATAGAACTAGAGCAGTGGTTTTCAACCAGTGGTCCGGGACCCACCAGTGGCGAAAGGGTTCCAGGTGGTCCCCAGCTAACCAGATGAAGGGTTGGTTAACCAGATGTAGGCCTATACCGCTTGAGAGGTTAAAATATACATCATCTGAATTAACCCTGAGTCTACACAACGAGAAGATTAATGGTCATTTTGATCTTGCTTGTTTGGTTTCCCAAATCCAGCCTGCATGCTATTGTGGACAAAAGCAAAAGAAATCTTTAGTTTTGGGTTCTGTGGGGCTAAAATGTACTCAAATGGTGGTCCGTGGCTCAAATGCTGAATGAATAGTGGGCCCTGGTATAAAAAAGATTGAAAACCCATGGTCTAGAGCAGGGGTGTCAAACCCAAATACAGAGTGGGCCAAAATAGAAAAATTAGTACAAGTCGAGGGCCGGAGATACCGGTCTGTGTTTCAACACCGGTTTACGATGACGTCCCTGTCAAACAGCAAAAAAGTAATTTTCCAAAAAAATCAATGTCTCTTAATGGCAAGATAATTGTAAAGATGACTGCCTGCATTAAAAAACTGTTTTAAGTTTTAATGAAAATAGCAATAGGTGTTCACGTCTCATAACACGCCACAGAGTGGCGCGCTATGAGACGTGAACACCTGCTATTTTTCAGGGAAAATCTTTTTTTTTCTATAATCCTCACCAAGTGCTGAGTTAATTGAGAAAGTAAATGAGACTGAGCTGAGGAAGTAAAACAATTAGTTGCATTCATTTCTTATCACGGTGAGTGCAATATACCAGAGGGCCAGTTATAATACTAATTCAATATCATCCCGCGGGCCAAAGATAATCCATTCACGGGCCTTGAGTTTGCCCCCGGGCCTTGAGTTTGCTTGATAACATTCACGCCACTGCCTTAGGCCGCAAGGACTTTTTGGTGATGACTTAGGATGTTCTATGACTGTACCCTGCTCTGATTAAATCATGATAACATACACAATGTTATTATCCTTTTGTTTTATTTTTCTGTTTAGAATGTATTTGATTGTCACAAAACCTGTGTGTTGTCGTGATTTGTCGAGGCCCGAGTTGGCTTCGTCCGCGGCGTAATCGTCTTTATATAGATCATTTTCAAAAAGTCCATGAGGAAAATGAATGGGGGGAATCCATTTCTGGGACAAGGGCGACTGTTGGAAATTTCCATCTGCGACATCACAAGAAGGCGGTACTGCTTGGCTCTATAACTGTACCCCTGGTAGGTTACTGTAAATAAAGTATTCAATCATCTAAATTGTGCCGCTTGGGGGCCAGTAAATGGGACTGATTGGGTGAACTCGGGGTCGAACCGGAGACCTTCCCCATTCCCAGATGGCCTCTCTCCACCCACTCAGCCAGGGACACTCATACAACCATGAATCATTCATTCCTGGGCGAAAGCATCCAAAGGTACAGTCAATGGAGGTAGGGCTGCGGCTATTGATTATCCTCCTATCGATTTTCCTATTGACTGCACGCGAAATGCATTCTAATTTATTCTTCCTGGCAGTGACCAATAAATAAGTGGTCCTCGAGGTTATTCCATGTGGCCCCCGTGCAGTTAAAATGATGGAGAGTCGTTAAAGGGGAACTCCACCCGTTTTGAACATTTTAATATATCTTTAATATACCTAGAGGTGTTTAATATACCTAGAGATGTTGTGTGGACATGATGAAAAAGTCCCCCCCCCCCCCCCCCCCCCAGTCTGTGTTTCCTAAAAATGGAGGTCTGAAAATATCATTAACATGGTGAAATACATCTGATGACATCATCAAGATGTATTTCATGATTTCATGGTTAACGATTATTCTTTCAGACAGCTTTTTCCTGAGAGGGTACAAATGCAACCAGGATACATTTGTATCCTCTCAGGAAAAAAAATATCAAAAATGGGTGGAATTCCCCATTAACCAACTCAAAACTCCATTGGGTTTCATTTTACACTCCCAAGAGTTAAATTATTGTTATACTGTAGATCTGCATTCCTTAATTCACATGAAGTCCACACCATTAGAGAATGTAGAATCATATCCAACACTAATAAAATAAACTTTAGTTTTGGGGCTGAGGGGCTAAATGTCATCACAGCTATAATAAATCGTGGTCTGTGGCTCAAATGCCAAATAAATAATGGGACTTGATATGAAAATGGTTGAAAACCACTTTATAGCATTGTTGTTGTTGTGTAAAACCATACTGTACCTCCATATTTCCTTTCTGTGTGTGTGTGTGTGTGTGTGTGTGTGTGTGTGTGTGTGTGTGTGTGTGTGTGTGTGTGTGTGTGTGTGTGTGTGTGTGTGTGTGCGCGTTGTTTGCAAATCAGGGATTTTCAGGTGGTCCAGGGACCACCTGAAACCACCAGTGGTCCCTGAGAGGATTCCAGGTAGTCCCCAGGCTAAATGCTGGAAAGTTGGTTAACCAGATGTAACTCTTTGAGAGCGTAAAAATGAAACCGAATGGACCCTTGCGGGTCCATTTGGTTTTATTTTTCACTCTCAAGAGTTAAAATATTCATCAGCCGAATTAGCCCAAGTCTATACACAAGTAGAGAACATATACAGTAGTGTTCAAAATAATAGCAGTCTGTTTAAAAAACTGAATAAAGCCCAAAATCCTTATAGTGGTTTTATTTCCATGCATTGGGAACACTGTACATCATATTTTAAATCAAAACATGCAGAAAAAAGCAGAAATTATTTAATTACTTTACAGAAAATGAAGAAAAATGAACTTTGGGCTTTTCAAAAAAATAGCAGTATCTGCACTTTACTTTATAAACTCAAATATTTACTGTATTAACTGAAAAATATCCAGGATTCAGCATTCCTGTGAATCACTGAACTAATATTTAGTTGTATAGCCACTGTTTTTGAGAACCGCGTCACATCTGTGTTGCATGGAGTCGACCAACTTCTGGCATCTGTGAACAGGTATTCCAGATTTGACAACGTTCCATAATTCCTCTGCATTTCTTGGTTTTGCCTCAGAAACAGCATTTTTAATGTCACCCCACAAGTTTTCTATCAGATTAAGGTCCGGGGATTAGGCTGGCCACTCCATGACTTTAATTTTGTTGGTCTGGAACCAAGAAGCTGCTCGCTTACTGGTGTGTTTGGGGTCGTTATCTTGCTGAAACACCCATTTCAAGGGCATTTCCTCTTCAGCATAAGGCAACATGACCTCTTCAAGTATTTTGATGTATCCAAACTGATCCATGATCCTGGTACGCGATAAATAGGCCCGGCACCATAGTAAGAGTATCAGGATGCTTGCACCACAATGCTTTACTATGGGGATGTTTCGCTTACTATGGTGCCGGGCCTATTTATCGCATACCAGGGATCATGGATCAGTTTGGATACATCAAAATACTTGAAGAGGTCATGTTGCCTTATGCTGAAGAGGAAATGCCCTTGAAATGGGTGTTTGAACAAGACAACGACCCCAAACACACCAGTAAGCGAACAGCTTCTTGGTTCCAGACCAACAAAATTAAAGTCAATGGAGTGGCCAGCCCAATCCCCGGACCTTAATCCGATAGAAAACTTGTGGGGTGACATTAAAAATGCTGTTTCTGAGGCAAAACCAAGAAATGCAGAGGAATTATGGAACGTTGTCAAATCTGGAATACCTGTTCACAGATGCCAGAAGTTGGTCGACTCCATGCAACACAGATGTGAAGCGGTTCTCAAAAACAGTGGCTATACAACTAAATATTAGTTTAGTGATTCACAGGAATGCTGAATCCTGGATATTTTTCAGTTAATACAGTAAATATTTGAGTTTGTAAAGTAAAGTGCAGACACTGCTATTTTTTTGAAAAGCCCAAAGTTTATTTTTCTTCATTTTCTGTAAAGTAATTAAATAATTTCTGCTTTTTTCTGCATGTTTTGATTTAAAATATGATGTGCAGTGTTCCCAATGCATGGAAATAAAACCACTATAAGGATTTTGGGCTTTATTCAGTTTTTTGATCAGACTGCTATTATTTTGAACACAACTATAGGAGCAATGGTCATTTTGACTGTTGTTTCCCAAATCCAGCCTGGAATTGTGGACAAAAGCAAAATAAATCTTTAGTTTTGGGGTCTGTGGGGCTAAAATGACATCAAATGGTGGTCCGTGGCTCAAATGCTGAACAAATAGTGGGCCCTGGTATCAAAAAGGTTGAAAATCACAGTTGTAAATGAACGCTGCACTTGATCATATAGACAAAAGCATCAACAGTATAGCAGAACCCCGCTTTGAGAAGCAACACTCTGAAATGTGATGCTAAATTCTTTTTTTTTTTTCTAAAAGTCCTACAATTGTTTCCTCCTTCCCAGTTGTATAGTAGTAGTAGTAGTAGTAGTAGTAGCCCATTTACCGAGCAAATACCAGCTGGCAGAGATTTGTGTTCATAGAGTGTAGGCTACTGGCTATGGAAGACTGACTTGGCTGTGGGAGACTGTCAGGGGCGGATGTAACATTTCCCAATTGAGGGGGGGGGAGGAGGGGCAGAAGAAAATGGTATGGGTGCGGCTTCATCGCCCGCACCCATACCATTTTCAGTTACAAGACTTATATTAGTCAAGTAAAGCATCAACAATAACATCAGTTGTTGTTGAAGTTGCAACAGACGCGCAGCATGCATAAAGCTAAAGGTCTGACGCAGAGAGTTTTCTGTTGTCAATGATGAAATGCTGTTGGTTTAGTGGTGACACAGCTGTAGTTCGTTAGTAGCAGTAGTAGTGCGTCAGATCATTTTAAATATAAGCACTTTAATTTGAAATGTCTTTGAAATTTGGGTTGTTGTTTTGCATGCCATCATGTTTGGTGGGGCAGACCCATGCCCATGCCTAGGGGGGGGGGGGGGGGGGGGGGGGGGGCAGGCAGCTGGTTAACCAGATGTAACTCTTTGAGAGCGTAAAAATGAAACCAAATGGACCCTTGCGGGTCCATTTGGTTTCATTTTTACACCCTCAAGAGTTAAAATATTCATCATGTGAATTAGCCCAACTTAGTCTACACAACTAGAAAATGTAGAAGATTATTGGTCATTTTGATCTGTATGTTCCAGGCGAGCATCTAGCGCATTCTAGTGCATTTTGGAAGTGCCACTAGTGCATTTTGGATCTTGGCAATTGCCAACACTGCCTCCAGCAGCGCGAGCGGCCTGGCGCACAGGAGTGAACGGGAATATGGCAACTCTCCTACTTGAAGGCTCTTTTCTTTTTTGAAGGATAGAAACACTAGTTTGCCTGGCCTGGGCCTGGCGCCCTGGCCTGCCCTGGACTTTAAAAAAAAAAAAAAAAAAAAAACAACAACTGTCCAGGCCACCGGGAAAACTCCCTGTACTCCAGATGGCCAATCCGCCCCTGCAGGCAGCTTACCCCTGCAGACTGTATCACCACCACAGAGAGAGAGAGAGAGAGAGAGAGAGGCTGAGGCAGAGAGCGAATTGAGAGTCATGGAAAGTTTGTGGTTTGCCGAGTAGAGCCTCTTCCTGCATATGCCGTCCCGGCCATCAAAAGGGTGCGGGGAGTTTTTTTTTTTTTTCCTCTGCTTGTTTTTCTTCTCAAAGGTGATTAACCCAGTAGACGCCGCGCCCAATGCACATTATTCACTTTAGGCGTTCGCGTCACGCCGTCGGATTTAGGAGCAGGGGCAGATGTAACATTTCACAACTGGATGGGGGGTGAAAATGGTATGGGGACGGCTTCATCGCCCGTGGCGCGAAGCCACACGGGCGATGAAGCCGCCACCATACCATATACCATACCATACCATTTTCAGTTACAGGACTTTTATTAGTCAAGTAAAGCATTAATTATAACATCAGTTGTTGTTGAAGTTGCAACAGACTCGCAGCATGCATAAAGATAAAGGTCTGACTCAGAGAGTTTTCTGTTTCCAATGATGAAATGCTGCTGGTTTAGTGGTATGACAATTCTAGTTAGTTAGGAACAGGAGTTGTGTTTCAAATCATTTTAAATATAAGCACTGAAATATCTTTGGTTGTTTTGCATGCCATCATGTTTGGTGGGACAGTCTGGGCATTTAGGGGGACATTGCCCCCCCCCCCCCCCCCACGCCTAGATCCGCCCCTGTTTAGGAGCATGTTTGGGCATGTTGGGATATACAGTTATAGGCGCACACATACTGTACACAATGCGATCTCGTTGATCGCACCTCTTGTGCGATCTACGAGATTGTCTACAAAAAACATTACGAGTTTAAACATGAAGATGCAAGAATGTACTGTGCAAACAGAGACACTAGGTCACAATAAGTCATTTCCCCAGGTATGAGATAGACTTTGCTCAGTCCTTGTCCTTTGCTCCCTGACTACAGATTCTAAGGAAATCATTTTTGTTTGCTTACTGCTAAACAATGATTTGAGTTCAGGCCAGACCTCATCCCAGAGCCCCGACAGACAATAATCCCATTGTTTTGACAATAAAAGGGGAACATATGAGTCACTGCATATTACTGCTGCCTTATCTGCTTTAAGACAGGAGATAAGCCCAAACACTAACCTGAGAAAGCAATTCACAACTGCGGCAGGCGTCACAACAGGCATTGTGGCAGGTATAAAATCTGTCGCGACAGGTCTATACCGGCTTCGACAGGTTTATAAGTATTGCCACGACAGGTCTATTCCTGCTGCAACAGATTTCCTTGTCGTGGCAGTTTTTTTTAAGTCGGGAGTTAAGGTTAGGTTTAGGTTAGGTTTTACTGAGGTTATACTGTATGTTGTTTGGTTTGTGCTATAAGACTTCAGTGTTTAGTATCTTACAACATTATGTAGGAGTACAATACAGAGAATGTTTGAATTTGCCATCTTTGTTGAAGAATCTATGTATGTATGTGTTGAAGTATCTGTCTGAGATAACTAATCTTACCTATCTTTCATATTGATTTAAACCCTGTGGAAATGTTGTTAGGGTTCGGCTTAAACTGCGGCAGTTAGTAACACTGCGATGGATTCACACCTGCCGTGTCGCCTACCGCAGTCGGGAATTGATTTTGCTTTCTCTCGATTATCACATAAGGTTTCAGGAGCATTTAAGCCAACTCTATCTGTCTCTTTCTGTGTGTGTGTGTGTGTGTGTGTGTGTGTGTGTGTGTGTGTGTGTGTGTGTGTGTGTGTGTGTGTGTGTGTGTGTGTGTGTGTGTGTGTGTGTGTGTGTGTGTGTGTGTGTTCTTTTAAGAGTGTTGTTTTGTCTACTTCCACAATGAGCACAGGGGGGCCTCCAGTATCTTGCTTTACGTTTTCTATGAACCTCAGATGTTTGGGTTTTCCGCGTGTGTGTGTGCGTGCACGGGCCCTAGCTTGTGTGCACATGCATTGATGCATGCATGCGTGCACAAGCCCTTACCAGCACAGTATACATGAATGAAAGAGTGCAGGTCGGCAGACCTCTCTGTCTCGCTCCCTTCCAAGCCCCCCACTCTCTCTCTCTCTCTCTCTCTCTCTCTCACACACACACACACATGCGTGCGCGCGCAGCAGCTAGTTCACGTGCGGTTTGACGATAAAAGCTTCCATTCATTAGTCTTTCACGGAGGACCCGACGCATAAGGACAGGATGCCCCACCCTCGTCTGGCACGGAGCAGCAACACATTTCCTTTAAAGCTGATGGAACACAACTTCAACTTTACTTTACATCCAGTCTGGCCTGCTGGGGGGAAAAATAGCTGTGGTGGTGGAAAGAAAGAAAGAAAGAAAGAAAGAAAGAAAGACAGAAAGACAGAAAGAAAGAAAGAAAGAAAGAAAGAAAGAAAGAAAGAAAGAAAGAAAGAAAGAAAGAAAGAAAGCAACCGAGTATACATTTACTCCTAGCACTGTACGTTGGTAGAAGTTTGAGTTGGATTACTTAAGTATTTCCAATTTCCAATACCTTTGAGTCTTCTACTCCACTACAACTGTACTAGTTCAGGGGTTGACAGTAAGGTCTCCAAGTCAGGTTCTACTTGCCCTCAGGTCACAGTCACTTGCCCCCCAAAAATATATTGTAAATTTTGCGTTTAAGTTTACTAACCAGATGTAACTCTTGAGAACGTAAAAATGAAACCAAATGGACCCTTGCGGGTCCATTTGGTTTCATTTTTACGTTCTCAAGAGTTAATATCCATCATCTTAATTAGCCCCAAGTCTACACAACTAGAAAATGTACAGTATAACATCATTTCGATGTGTACCTATATGTTAATTTGCCTGTTTTGTTTCCCAAATCCAGCCTGGAATTGTGGATATCTAGAAAGCAGGGAAAGACACAGAGGCAGAGTGCAATGACTGCCTTCAAGACAAATTTATCTTGTGTTGTGTTATAGTGCACTAAGTTGCACACTTGCCCGATCGGGCAACCAGGTAGCAGTCTTCACTTGCCCCACCATTTTGTTTTACTTGCCCCGGGCAAGCGGGCAAGTGTTAGTGTCAAGCCCTGTAGTTTGTATGTATAGGTTTTGTATTATTACAAAAACCTTCAACGATTTGAAAATAGCAAAGCTAGAGCGGGCGCAAGCTAAGCGATCGGCTTGCGGCCGTCGACTGCCCCTCTAAGTACTCCGATTGGCTGGTTCAGGTGGTGATGCAATGTAATTGTGATGTAGTCTTCATAAGTATTGTCTCCATATTGTCGAGAGTATTATCTCAAGGGTGTCAGGGTACTTGCTCTCAGCTCAATGATGAAATGCTGTTGGTTTAGTGGTGACACAGCTGTAGTTAGTAGCAGCAGTAGTGTTTCAAATACTTTTATTTTAGATATAAGCACTTCAATTTGAAATATCTTGGGTTGTTTTGCATGCCATCGTGTTTGGTGGTTGGTGGGGCAGACTGGCATTGTCCCCCCCCATGCCCATGCCTAGATCCGGCCCTGGACCTTGACAACATACAGTTGGTTGACCATCAGTGTTGGGCAGTGACTAATTAAATATTACACAATATTACGTAACATTACGATATTACGATATATATTAATATATTACATTATTACGTAATATTGCCCAACACCGCTGACCAGGTTGACCATGCAGACTTTGGACCAGACTATGAGAGCCACAGTGCTGTGCTGCAGTGTTGCCAACTTGGCACATTTGTCGCTATATTTAGCGCTTTTTCAGACTTAAAAAAGGTGCTTTTTTGCTGGTGAGTTGGGGTGAAATTGATTGACAGGCGCCAGAGATAAAACCCTCATTTTTCACCATTTCTCCTCCTATGACAGTGGTTTTCAACCAGTGGCCCCCAGGCTAAATGATGGATAGTTTGGTTAACCAGATGTTACTCTTTGAGAGCGTAAAAATGAAACCAAATGGACCCTTACGGGTCCATTTGGTTTCATTTTTACACTCTCAAGAGTTAAAATATTCATCATGTGAATTAGCCCAAGTCTACACAACTAAAGAATGTAGAAGATTAATTCCCTTCCAGGCAAGCATCTAGCGCATTCTAGTGCATTTTGGAAGTGCCACTAGTGCATTTTGGATTTTGGCAGTTGGCAACACTGCTGTGCTGCCTGCTGTAATGAGCAGCGGGTTTGCTTTTACTTTCACACCGTTGGTGGTGGAATGTCAGGGGAATTCTGCTGCAGGTCTAATGAGGGCATGTGTACGTTTGGCATCTGACCGTGCCATCGCTTGATCGTTCCCGTTGCTTTCTCTTTCATGCCCTGAACGCTGTGTTTGTTTATATACCCTATACCTACCGTCTCCAACTATAGATCAGATTCCACAATCTTCCCTGCCATGTTTCCATTGCCTTTCTTTTAACTGCTATCTCTCCTTCAAAGAGTCAGAGCCCATAATGGTAATTTGACGACCCAGAGATGCAACAAGGTAGCTTTAAACAGGGGCGGATATAACCTTTCCCAATTGGGGGGCAGGAGAAAATGGTATGGGGGCGGCTTCATCGCCCGTGGCGCGAAGCGACACGGGCGATGAAGTCGCACCCATACCATTTTCAGTTACAGGACTTTTATTAGGCAATTAATCATCAATAATAACATCAGCTGTTGTTGAAGTTGCAACAGACACGCAGCATGCATAAAGCTAAAGGTCTGACTCAGAGAGTTTTCTGTTTTCAATGATGAAATGCTGTTGGTTTAGTGGTGCCACAGCTGTAGTTTAAATAGTAGCTGTAGTAGTGTTTCACATCATTTTAAATACAAGCACTTTAATTTGAAATATCTTGGGTTGTTTTGCATGCCATCGTGTTTGGTGGGGCAGACTGGGCATTTAGGTGGGGCATTGCCCCCCCCCCATGGCCATGCCTAGATCCACCCCTGGCTTTAAATATTTGTAGTGGAGTAAGAGAAAAAAGTACTTTATTGTTGCCTCAGGTTCAGATCTAGTGTGTTGGAGGTATAAAGGACTGGAAACATTTCTAACCAATTTGGCCGCCGTGAGGATTAATTCGAGAATTATTACCAGGATATCCCTCCTGTTCGACCATTATTCTGAAGATCCAAAACACCGCAAACGGAACCAGATGTCGCCTGAATTTGTGTGTGTGTGTGTGTGTGTGTGTGTGTGTGTGTGTGTGTGTGTGTGTGTGTGTGTGTGTGTGTGTGTGTGTGTGTGTGTGCGTGTGCGTGCAAGTTGATGACCTTGCACTATAGCTGCAAGTACAGGTCGGCCAAATTGTGCTGGTACGCCTTTTGGTGCTCAAAGCGTTATTAGAATAATTAGCATTACTTAGCATAAATAGCATTATTTAGCATTAGCAACATTACTTAACCATTATGGTTACGGTAATAATGGTGAAAATGTGGGGCGAATCTTTGAACTATTTTTCAATTCAGAATTGGTTAAACTCAAGGAAAATGAAAGTGCTTTTATAAAAACGTTCCCTACAGCATATGTAGGTATAGATGTTACGTTCCGCTGCTATACAGAAGGAACTGTTGGGATGTTTCACAATGTAGTGCGACTGAAGCACGAGGGGAAAGGCACGTCTACGACAGCTCATGCTGTTGGCGTGTTGTTCAAACCTCCGGTGGGTTGCCGTGCCTATTCGTGGTAATATTGTGCAAGCAGTAGTATGGTTCAGTGTTGTGTATGTGAGTCACCGTGTCAGGCATGTGGACAGAGGTCCAAATGTGGGGATGTTGGCCCCTTTCCTTTCCTGCTGCCCTCTCTGCCCTGACTGACACCCAAAGCTCTGCTCACTGCTACGGACCGTGTTTATTCACCATTCAGCCAGCCTGGAAACCCGACATATCCAATATGAAAGTTCAAGGTTTTTTATTTGTCACTACAGTGTATGTCAGGACATATACAGGGATGAAATAACGTTTCCATTGTTCCCCAGTGCAATAAGACAATAAGAGGAAGGACAAATAGTGCAAACTGTAACAGCAGGGGTGTAGTGGAGGGGGGACGCAGGGGGGACATCTAAAATATTTTTGGGTCTGAAAAAAATCATTAGCATGGTGAAATACATCTTGATGACATCATCAAGATGTGTTTCCTACCATGGTAATGAGTTTCCTTTTTTCTGAGAGTGTACAAATGGAACCAAATGGACCCGCTAGGGTCCATTTGGTTCACATTTGTACAATGTGAACCAAGCCAATGTGAACCAATGTGAACCAATGTGAACCCACTTCTAAAAGTACCACTACAACACTGTGTAACAGCATAAAGTGAGGTGAAGGTGCTAAGCTACAACCAGGTATAATTATAAAGTGGCAAGTAGTGAAAGTTAAGCAGACAGCTAGACAGGAACTAGACAGGACATATACTGTATATACTGTATATACTACAACTAAACTATACGGGTAAAACTAAACATACTACGACTAAGCAGCTAAACAGACACATATAAATAGTTGAGTAGGACAGTGATTCACAAAGTGAGGTCGGGCGGGGGACATAGGCGAATCTAAAAATGATGGCCTGGGCCACCGCCAGCCAAAGGGTGGCACAGTGTTTGCACACACGCATATCATCACTGCGTCACTGTTATAAACTGCTACGCCTTTTTGGGGAGGCCCTGAGCCTTATGTAGGCTATGTAGCCTTATGAATCAGTTCAGGTGGATCATCACCCATCACCACCCAACAGGCAAAACAGGCATACTTAACAAACTGTGGGGTTGCCTGCATAAACACTATTACACTATTTTGAAAGAATAGTTCCTCCTTATTTTATATAACAATAAAACCTGATGATCATGTTTTACTCATGGCACTCCATCTTTAAAGATACATTCATGCAGGCAGTTTAGTATAGTCGATCTTTAGGTTTCTTTTTCATTGTAATATAGAGCAATTGTAGGGACAAGACTAAAAATGTGAAGATAGGGATATAGCCAATCTAATAACCCATATGGAAAAAAAAAACTTTATATGCAAAGTGGCACCTTTCCTAGAAGCTACTTTATCTGTTTTGCATGTCATATATTATTCTTATACAAAATCATATATGTTATATGTTTCACTTTACTTTATTCTTTTATGTGAAAGGTGCCACTTTCAAGAGTTCTCATGTAATTTTTGTAATTTTTTTGGCGGATCGCCTACATAGACTTCTATTGAGAATGGGACACCTTCAGTGAAAACAATGCATTTCCAACTGCAGTAACAGCGCATTTCACACAGAGTTTCTACCCCTCAATGTCACAGATCTACTAGATGGGGGAAAAAGTTGAATTAAATAAATTACAGAATGCGAATGGTTTGAGATTATTAATATTCGTTCGCGTGGCGACCTTAGCGAGCGAGTGGTTCGAATCCCGAGCTTTGGTATACAGCCTTAATGGGAAGCAGCAAGCTACTGCTATGTATGATCTGCTCAGATACTCTCCCACCCTGCTTCAGTAATGTCATCAAGGAGAGTCAGTGTGATGTCCAAGACCTAATTCAGCTCTGAGCCGGACCGAGGAGTTGACTATAAATGTTCATGCTTCGGATGCGGCTTACTACAGACGCGTCTTTACCGTGCGTGAGCTACTATGTTTAGCAGTACTATTTCTATTTCTGTGAGGGCTCTCTCTGTCACGCACGCATGCGTGTGTAGGTGCATGCATGCGCGTGTGTGCGGTATATTTATAGATGCGACATCTGAGACACCCCCGGCTGTAATCAGTGGCGAGATTCACATCCAGAAGGGATTTCACCTCCACTCTTGACCCGGACAAGTTGAATCCACAACGAATCCCTTTCCAGGGCTTGACACTAACACTTGCCCACTTGCCCAGGGCAAGTAAAAAAAATGGTGGGGCAAGTGAAGACTGCTACCTGGTTGCCCGATCGGGCAAGTGTGCATCGGGCAAGTGTGTGCTTTCTAGCTATCCACAATTAATTCCAGGCTGGATTTGGGAAACAAAACAGGCAAATTAACATACACATCAAAATGACCTAATCTTCTACATTCTCTAGTTGTGTAGACTTGGGGCTAATTAAGATGATGAATTTTAACTCTTGAGAGTGTAAAAATGAAACCAAATGGACCCGCAAGGGTCCATTTGGTTTCATTTTTACGTCCTCGAGAGTTACATCTGGTTAGTAAACTTAAATGCAAAATTTACAATATATTTTTGGGGGGCAAGTGACCGTGACCTGAGGGCAAGTAGAACCTGACTTGCACTTGCCCGATGGGCAAGTGCCTCGGAGACCTTAGTGTCAACCCCTGCCTTTCCTATTAAGTCGAACTGTGTGTACGACTGTGCGTACAACTTTGTTTGCGAAACCATGTCGTTCAAGCCAATTGTTTGCCTCCCCAGGGGGAGACTTATAGACCTGTAACTTGTAACTAGTATTAAAATGAAACCAAACGGACCTGGAAAGGTTAATTTGACTTTCAAGAGTTAAAGTGTAGGGGAAGTGATTTGAAATTCATGGTGTAGTACCAGCCTGGTGCACTAGGGGCCCCCAAAAGTAGCTACACTATGTGAACCTGCTGCTCTCTCCTGATTGGAGGAGAATTGTGGTGACCTGGGGAACTTTTATTAGCTCCTCTGCTAACGTGGGGGAGGGGGAAACTCCATATGTGGTTTCCACACCTTATAATAGAGCATTTTAACAGGATTTTTTTTTTTTTGGGTGATATCTGACAAAAGTGAAATCACTTCCCCTACCTTTAAATTGTAAGAGGTAAATTAACTCTCAAAAGTTAAATAGTTGTATTTAAACTTAGAATGCAAGTAAATGTGCTACACAAGTACTATGTGATGTATTTACACTGATACAATGGGCCCCATTTTGATTGTCTTAAGTGTCAGGTCTTAAGTCTTAAGTAAAAACTTGGTTGTGTGGCAAAGCTGTTTGGTTGTTTTGAGTGGCCAAACAGCTTTGCCACACCGCCAGGTTTTGACTTAAGACCTGATATTTAAGACAGTCAAAATAGGGCCATTGTTGTGTCAATAAAGTTACAATGACAAAAATATGTATACAGTAAGCTTTTTTTTTTTTTTCAACTTTTATTTGGGGGCCTCAGGGCCTCCCCTGGCATCTCCCTAAATCGACGGGGCAGGAACAGAAACGGTAGGCTGTTTTTGGAGCGTGAGGTTGTGGGATGTGTGGAGCAGGCCTGGTCATGACTCCAGTATGTGGCTGTGTGAATGTTACTCTCAATCCAGTGCTGAGTGCCAAGGAGAGAAGGCATTGGGTCCATTTTTATAGTCATTGGAATGGCCAGCAGGCGGAAGGAAGGAAGGAGGGGTGGAGCTTAAGTCCTAACCTCAGGGGTTATGATACCTCAAATGAGATTTCATGAACGTGTAATTTTATTTCTTGCTCTTGGCCCGTGAAAGACACTCAGCTCTCCATTTTGACCATGCTAAACCCCTTATCCCGCACCTATACTTTGCCCCCACCCCACCCCCATTTTTCAACTACTTTGTCCACCCTCAAGCCCCTTTTGTAATATTTTGAAAGCCATTTAGTTAAACTAGGCAATCTACAAGCTCACAGCGTGTCGATGTAGCTCGCCTATTCAAAAATATATTTTGAAAACACAAACATAGTACAAAAAAAGGCAAAGTAATGTAGGGATACGTGGTTTGGCAAGGACGATAACAGAGCCTGTGTGTTTTTTCTACTGGTTAAAACTCAGCCGGTGTGGTTTGTGCCCTTCCTCATATACAACCAGTTTATTTAGCGTGCGCATATTGCGTGTTTACGCTATACTAGTGCCAGGACTGTAATAATGTCGAACGCATGATGCACAGAAAGCCCACAAATGATGGGTTGTTGAATGTCGTACAGCAGGGGTTTTCAACAGGTGGTCCGTGGACCACCAGTGGTCCTTGAGATGGTGCCAGGTGGTCCCCAGGCTAAATGATGGAAAGTTGGGTAACCAGATGTAACTCTTGAGAATGTAAAAATGAAACCAAATGGACCCTCGCGGGTCCATTTGGTTTCATTTTTACACCCTCAAGAGTTAAAATATTCATCATCTAAATTAGCAACCACTTAATTAAGAAGTCTACATTGTTTTGTTTGCAAAATTGTGCCTGGAATAATGGAATTGTGGACAAAACCAAAAGAATTCTTTAGTTTTAGGTCTTTGGGGTGAAAATGTCATCAAATGGTGGTCCGTGGCTCAAATCCTGAATAAATGGTGGTCCCTGGGATGAAAAAGGTTGAAAACCCCTGTCGTACAATGTCGTACAGTATTTCACATGTGTCATGATGAAACAGGTCTGAGCCCGACTGTAACCAGTATCCCCCCATGTAGCGGCAGTAGGTTATGTTTAGAGTTTATGAAGCTGGGCCACTCTGCTTCTTCTTAGGCTGTGGTGTGGTGGTGACGCATATTTCTGACCTGTAGTTGCTTGAGTGACCTTTTAAAGCAGTGGTTTTCAATGTGACCCCCCCTAGCCCAGGGCTGCCCACGCTTTTTTGACTTGAGAGCTACTTTCAAAATGACCAGCTCAACAAGATCTACATATCAAAAATATGATTATTCCATTACTGAAAATCCATTTCAACACTGTCATAGTTTTTAAGAACAATGCAATTATAATGAAAAATAGAGGGGGGGGAATTGGGAGGTTTTCCTGTATATGCTATTACTGACGTTTGAAAACAGTATTTGAGGTTTGAGTTGACAGTTTGTGACGTTGAGTTTAGTTTCTTGCACCCAAAACTAAGAACTTTCACGTTTTTGTCCACAATTGGGAATTGGGAGAACTGGAAAAACTTTTCTAATTGTGTGGACCCTTGAAAATTATGTAATTCAGATGTTTAAATATAATTTAACTCTTGAGAGTGTAAAATGAAACCAAATGGACCCGTAAGGGTCCATTTGGTTTCATTTTAACGCTCTCAAGAGTTACATTATAGAGTTACATTTTAGTGGACTGTCATTTGATCTACCTGCATAGCCTGTGTGATCTACTGGTAGATCACGATCTACCTTTTGGGCACCCCTGCCCTAGCCCCACCCCCTAAACCTGTTGACAGGGACAGGGACTATTTTTTTTTATGTGAAATCAGCTTCAATCTGGCTGCCGATTGCCACAACATGCTCAGATATGGACCTAAATACCGCGCACGCGCACGGATACGCGTGCACTCCCGTATTTAGGACATAATTTACAGGAGAGCAATCCCAACGTTAGCTGAAGATGCTAATTTGGTTACCATCGACCACAGTTTAAGTGGATTAATCAAATTAAACAAAGCTTGGCTCTACTAGCCTGGTTCAGACCCGTCGACCTGGTGTAGCGCAGTGCCATCTGGCCCTGGTTCAGACCAAGTTTCTTGGTCTGGCCTTCTGTTGTCAACTTCTGATTCCTCGGTACCAAGATGTGTTTACCAATGAGAATAAGAGTTGGGGGTTGGTCTAACGACAAATACCAACAGATGCAGCTGATTGGCCAGCAGCCCCGTCACTCAACAGTGCAACAGTTACAGTGTCAAACAACAAACATGGCGGCTGCGACTGCAGGGAATCGCGACCGCATCAATCTGTCCATTAAACCGACCTATAATGACAAATAGTTTCTTTAAAGAAGCGTTGGTTTGTATAAACATCATCATCCGACATATTTTACTGCTCAGGGCTTGACACTAACACTTGCCCGCTTGCCCGGGGCAAGTAAAAAAAAATGGTGGGGCAAGTGAAGACTGCTACCTGGTTGCCCGATCGGGCAAGTGTGCAACTTAGTGCGCTATAACACAACACAAGATAAATTTGTCTTGAAGGCAGTCATTGCACTCTGTCTCTGTGTCTTTCCCAGTGTTGGGCAGTAACTAAGTTTAGATTACATATTACTGTAATATTATTACTTTTGCTCCAAAAAGTAAGTAACGAGATTACTCTGCAAAAATGGGTAATAAGTAACGCATTACTTTGCAAGTAACGCCAAGTTACTTTTTTAAAATGAGCTTGTTGTTGCATGCAAAAATAGAACAGATGTACAAGCTATTGACAGGTACTGTAACAACAGAGATGTGCAGTAGATTGTAGATCCAGTCCACACGCTGCATCCTGCGCAGTTATGTACACTACAAATCGCTTGCTGCTTTATTTTGTAATAAACAGATTATGTTGTACTTCTCTATTTTTTCAAAAGCGGTGTTGAGAACTTGGGAAAGTAATAATGTAATATGTAATATATTACTCTTCAAATCCAGTAATAAGTAAAGTAATGGTATTACTTTGTCTAAGGGGTAACGAGTAAAGTAAAGAAGTTACTTTCCTAAGTAATATAGACCAACACTGGTCTTTCCCTGCTTTCTAGCTGTCCACAATTCCAGGCTGGATTTGAGGAAACAAAACGGGCAAATTAGCACATCAAGATGACCATTAATCTTCTACAGTGTAGACCTGGGCTAATTAAGATGATGAATTTTAACTCTTGAGAGTGTAAAAATGAAACCAAATGGACCCGCAAGGGTCCATTTGGTTTCATTTTTACGTTCTCAAGAGTTACATCTGGTTAACCAACTTAACTGGGGACCACCTGGAACCTGGGGGGCAAGTGACCATGACCTGAGGGCAAGTAGAACCTGACTTGCACTTGCCCGATGGGCAAGTGCCTCCGAGACCTTAGTGTCAACCCCTGCTGCTTTTGCTCACATGCTAGTAGCGCTCGTTGGCTGTGTTTGTTTGGTTGGCAAACAGGCTAGCCCATTCACCCATTAGACAACAACCTCTGGTTTGTTTGGTGAACCAAACCATGAAATCTCACCGATGGCGGGCAGTCTCAGACTCAAGCTTCAGGCTACGGCTGTGTGTCTTTGGCTACCTTTACCTACAGGTAAATGCTTGTTTACATCTCATCTCATCACCTTTGGCACATACGCAGTTAAAGATGATAGAGGCAACTCTAGTGTGTACAAAATCTGTTTTTGTAAACAGGTTTGAATCTAACTCCACTATTGGCTCATTATGCCACAAACTGTATGGCTCTGGCCTGACTATTGGCGTGTGTTTGAGTCCCATTCATGAAGACCTTAGCTGCAATAAAAGTAAAAAGCAAAAAATAAAATAAAAGAATAAAAACTGGTGAAACCAAATTGCGAGGCTTTGTGAGATTGTAGATCTGTTGTTTGTTATTTTATACACTATTTACTTTGGGGGAAAAGTACTCAACTGTTTCACTTGAGTAAAAGTATAAATACTCCGATGTTATAGAGCTACTCCGTTACAACTACTACTCTGTTATCTGTTTCTGATATTCAAAATCTACTCAAGTATCACCATCAAAAGTAAAAGTACCTCTATAGCAGATTTTTCTTTAAAAACGGTTGGTTTTAGTTTAGTATTTTTCTTTTATCAGAATATGGGGTGATCAGGGACTTGACTAAACATGCTCTGGAAAACTGCCTAAAATATGCCCAGTGTTATGGAAACATTGCCTGCAACACTGATGATACTGTGCACAGACACACACACACACGTGTGTGTCTGTGCACACACACACACGCACGCACGCACGCACGCACGCACGCACACACACACACACACACACACACACACACACACACACACACACACACACACACACACACACACACACACACACACACACACACACACACACACACACACACACACACTGACCCTAGACCCCAATCTCAAAATACATTGTACCAATAAGGCATAACATATTTTCAGCCATCAAAAGCCAAAACTTTGAGGGGTTTTCATTGGGAAATATATACATCCTGTAGATCTGCTATTTTTCAATATAACAAATTATAGCATAATCCTTAACCAAGTGGTCCTAGACATATACGGCAGATAGGCCTACTCAGCTCTAGCCTGGCCATCAGTGGATAAGGGTTGTGCTTTATTTTGGAGTAAGGAGACACCTCGACAGTAGCTCCTCTACGCTCTGAACTAATATGCCCTCAAGGCTGGAAGGGGTGTGGCTTCCTGATCAGTGTTGCCAACTGCCAAAATCCAAAATGCACTAGTGGCACTTCCAAAATGCACTAGAATGCGCTAGATGCTTGCCTGGAAGGGATTATGACCATTAAATGACATTAATCTTCTACATCCTCTAGTTGTGTAGACTAAGTTGGGCTAATTCACATGATGAATATTTTAACTCTTGAGAGCGTAAAAATTTTTACGCTCTCAAAGAGTTACATCTGGTTAACCAACTATCCATCATTTAGCCTGGGGACCACTGGTTGAAAACCACTGTCATAGGAGGGAAAATGGTGAAAAATGAGGGTTTTATCTATGGCGCCTGTCAATCAATTTCCCCCCAACTCGCCAGCCAAAAAGCACTAGATTTTCCGCCAAGAGTTTTTCACTAATTTTGGCGCTAGGGGGGTCTGAAAAAGCGCTAAATATAGCGACAAATGCGCCAAGTTGGCAACACTGTTCCTGATCGGTCAGAATAGCTTGGCTGATCGAAGACAGCCAATGAAAAAGCAAAGGCCCCCTGAAATGACTCCTCCCCCTTGGACAGCTGCTGACTGACGTCTTATAGAGTGAGATACTGTAATTAAAGACACACACACACACACACCACACACACACACACACACACACCACACACACACACACACAAATACGCACACACATACGCACACACTAACACCTCTACTCTCTAGTCTACGGCTTTTCCAGCATGACAACGTGGAATACTGCTTAGAGAGAGAAAGGGAGTAAGAGAGACCCAGAGGAAAGCAGAATCCAAGTTTGAGATCTCCTGTACAGCTCCATCTGAGACATATCAAATCTATTTCTCAGGAGAAAACAATGACAAACAATGGCTTTGTGATACAACAATTGAGCAATATTCAAGCCATTATTGAGAGCTCCTGTATACCTCATCAGAGAATCCATCCGAGACATACCAAGTCTATTTCTCATGAGAAAACGATGAGAAACAGGAGCCATGAGCGTATATATATCACACCAATCTCATCTATGGCTTAAATATTGCTCAACTGTTGTATCTCAAAGCTTATGTTTCTCATTGTTTTCTCCTGAGAAGCAGGCAGGCAGGCAGGCAGGCAGACAGGCAGAGGGACATCTTGCGTGAGGTAACATGTCGACATTGCGGGGGATGTGGAAGTCCAGTTTCACTTAATTTCCATGAGTCACGCAGTAGTGGAAAGTGGTGTGATCACGAGTGTGTACTTTTAGTGATCTCATCGCGTTGTTATGAGCTTGTATAGATATAGGCCTAGTGCTGCTATACAAACATCGACTTATTTGCCGTATTACAACGTACTTTCAAGTTCTGAATTGTTTGATCACGCCAATAAAATAATCCACCCACAACCGCTGCCACAGATCACACCAATGTGTGAGCCGTTATATGATCCCTTTGAGAGGGGCGTGACTCTGAGTCAGTGACGACTCGAGGGCATGCCGAAAGCTTTCCACGCGGTGACTCACACTGCAAGCAGCTATACGGTACAGTAAGGCCTCAAACAGCTGGGGATCAGATCAAGTCTGGCCCACGCATGCTGTCAGTTCACCTCCAGCTGTCATCTGGAGTTTTATACACCGTGGATATGGTTTCAGAGCAGCAGTGTTGAATTCCTCAACTGAGTGATACAGTGACAAAAAAAACTGTGTCGACTACCTTTTTTCATTGACAGAAGCTAAAGGGAAACCTACTGAAAACTAAGCTACAGTATGATGATGACTAAAACTATGCAACTAAATGTACCAACAATGTTGTCAACAAATACAAATACGACATACTTTTATTTCTACTCCTGCTACATCTCAGATCCAAACATTTTACATTGACTTCACTACATTTATGTGAAAACCTTAGTTACTAGTTTACTTTGTATAGGCCGGTAACTTTGGCCGGTAACTTAATATTACTGTAATATTATTACCTTTTCCAGCTGAAGTAAAGATATTACCCTGCCAAAATGAGTATTAATTAGTAAGTAATAAGTAACTCTGCCAAAACATGCCTCATTACTGATTACTTTTGAGCTTGTTGTTGCATGTGAAAATAGAACAGATTTACAAGCTATCAACACAACAGAGATGCACTGTTGTTCGTAGAACCTAATTCTACCGCAGCATTCCGCACACATGACCTACACTACAAGTTCTCACAGTTGTCGCAGGTTGTCAGTTAAACAGATTGTGTTGTACATCTCCATTCCTTTGTGGGTGAGAGGGGGAACGTAATATTGGGAAAGTAATATTGTAATATGCAATACATTATTCTTTGATTATAGTAATAAGTAAAGTAATATTATTACTTTGTCTAAGTGGTCATAAGTAAAGTAAAGATATTACTCTCCTAAGTAATGTTGCCCAAAACTGTTACTCAAGTGAAAATAGGGTGTGAGATGGAGGAGGATGAGTGATTTAAGCAGTCACACCTGGCCTGATTCAAACTATAACTGGACTCACAGGTGGGTGTGGCTGTGCACCACTTGTGCGTGGACTTGATCAAGACACAACAGGATACACCTCAGTCATCGAGACGTTGGTTGGGAGTGGCTAATTGTCAGTATCAGCCGGTGACGAAGCTGTCCCGTTACAATGCTCTATAGGCCAGTGGGAGAGGTCTGCTGAAGTCTATCGTCAGCTCCCATTACTTTCCACACAACTTGCGGCACCAAGCCCTATGTGATACTTGTAGGCTACTTTAACCTTGTGGTTAGAGCATCTGCCCAGAGGAAAAATTTACTTCTCAGTTCAATCTCAGAAGCGTCTCTTGAGCAACCACGTTTAATTCTCATTTTAAGATCACCTAAAGCAGGGGTGCCCACACTTTTTTGACTTGCGAGCTATTCACAAAATGACCGGGCTCGGCCAGATCTACACATAAAACAAATCTATTTCAAGGCCCCCATGAAAGTTTGAGCTTTGAAATATTGGTGATGGTCCTACTTACTTACTGTTATCGTGTTAAAGAATAATGCACTTCTAATGAAGAATACAGGGGAGAATTGGAAGGTTTTCTTGTATATGCTACTATTGACATTTGAAAACAGTATTTGTGGTTTGTGTTGACAGTTTGTGATGTTGAGTTTAGTCTCTTGCACCCAAAGCTAATAACTTACACGTTTTTGTCCACAATTGGGAAAGAGAACTGGCAAAACGTTGGTCAAAATAACAGTTATTCTCCATTTTTCGAATTGTGTGGACTCTTGAAAATTACGTAATTCAGATGTTTAATTATAATTTAACTCTTGAGAGTGTAAAATGAAACCAAATGGACCCGTAAGGGTCCATTTGGTTGCATTTTAACGCTCTCAAGATTTACAGATCTATAAGGGTCCAAGTGCTGGGGGACTGTCATGTGATCTACCTGCACGGTCTGTGTGATCTACTGGTAGATCACGATCTACCTTTTGGGCACAAAAGACCAAAAGATTACCTATGCCTCTTTAAGGCTCCTACGATGCATAGTAATTACTGATGCGTGTGTCCACATAGTGATGACGACAGGGACGACGTCTTTTTTACTGTTATGTTTTGTCAGTTCAAACAATGCTCTTCTGGATCGCCCTAGTGATGGGTGGCTCTTCCAAGAGAGAGTGGATCTTAAGAGGTAAAACTCCCGCGCTACCTCAGATGCACTCCCGGTCGCTGTGATTGCGTGGCGATCTAATCGCGCGTTTGAGTGGAACGACGCATATACCGTACCGGCCGAGAGCATGTTGTTGTGGCCGGGCGCTGACATGCCCCCTTGTGACTCACGGGCTGCTGAGATTTCCCTCGTATCTGTGCTGATAACCAGCAGCTGCTGTTATGGAGACCCAACGTTATTCCACTTATCACGCCGCTATCATCACACACACACACACCACACACACACAACACACACACACACACACACACACACACACACACACACACACACACACACACACACACACACACACACACACACACACACACACACATACCCTTATTTGAATCTGACCTCAACCAACCTTATCAAACCCCGTAGACTCAAGACACTGTCCTCGCTGCCAACCTAAGATCTAACCTGCATGTTCTTGCAGGGGCGGATGTAACGTTTCGCAATTGGGGGGAAAGTGGGGGGCGGGAGAAAAGCTGCACCCATACCATTTTTGGTTACAGGAATTTCATTAGGCAATTAAGCATCAATAATAACATCAGTTGTTGTTGAAGTTGCAACAGACACGCAGCATGTTTAGTGGTGCCACAACAGCTGTAGTTAGTTAGTAGCAGTAGTACTGTTTCAAACATTTTAAATATAAGCACTTTGATTTGAAATATCTTGCCTTGTTTTGCATGCCATCGTGTTTGGTGGGGTAGACCGGACATTTAGGGGGGGGCATTGCCCCCTCCATGCCCATGCCTGACCTCATCGAACCCTGTGCACTGAAGACACGCTCCATAGATGGCCATTGCAGAGTTAGATCACCAGTGTCAAAATCACATGGCACCGAGACAATAATCAGTTTCAGTTTCAGTTTCAGTTTATTTTTATTTATAGTGCAGCATCACCCCAAGAGGTCCCTGTGCACTTCACACATTAGAAAAAAAAAGAAACAATAAAATAAAATAAAAATACAGTGGCACAATTTGAAGAACAACATCACAATTACACCATTTAATATACATTGTATTACTTTCATATTTCTTTTTTAGGCCGCCTGAATAATATTTGACACTGGTCCTACATATTACTCTTACCAGTATTCCGGTGTGCATGTGTAACCAGCAAACAAATCACTGCTGTGAATCAGTCCCCCTTCTGAGGGCGAAAATATATGCAGTTAACAATGATGTGGTGTTGAGGGAAGAGAAGGACAGGGCCTCAATAATTACACAGTTTAAGTGCTTAGAAGTGTTGTTAAGGCAGTTTACTGAATGAGGTCAGTTAGACCATTAAACATGGTTCATCATGCTCTACCACTTAGGTCCAATAGACAGAACTTATCGCCGCATTATTACGGAATGGCGTCACACCACTCAGACACGCCCCCTCACCAGGCAAACCAATTAAGGTTCGGCTGTGGTTGGCTGCTTGGCTCCTTCCTGGTTTCTGACAGCCAATCATTTCAGTTGGCCGTAGGGTGACCAGATGTCCCTCTTTGCGTGGGACAGTCCCACACTTTCAAGATTTTTGAAGCGTCCCACGAATTGAGTCTCTGTCCCACATTGTGACTGACAGACATCAGTGTTCAAAATGCCCTAATAATTTGTAGTGCCCTAATAGTTGGATTTCATCATTTCTTGCTATGTTTTTTTTTAAATAATTCCCACATGTGGTACCACTATATTTCCACACTCACTCTAGAGAGGCCACATCGCATACTGTCGTATCAAAAAATAGCTGATCTACGATCTCAAAACGCGTCGCGCTGCGACGCGTTTTGAGATCGTAGATCAGCTATTTTTGATTTTAGATCAGCTGTTTTTTGCTGTGTGAAATGGAATCTTGAACGGGACATTTTGTCCCGTTTCCACACTCCACTTGTCCCACACATGCAACACTTCTGTCCCTCAAATGAACAGTTTGGATCTGGTCACCCTAGTTGGCCGTTGGTGTGAGACCTGTAAACCCGACCGACCCGTCACTTGACTGCCAGTGGGGGAAAAAAAAGCACTTTAACTTGTTTCCGTGCATGTGCGTGTGCACGTGTTGCGTGCGTAATGGCAGTGTTAGCACTAGTACTTAGTGGAGCCTGTAGCCAGCGTCCCCTTAAGGTAAAAATGATCCCGCAATTACCCCACAAAGCAAATGTTCTGTGGGCCAACATTCAACATTTTTTACATATAGGAAAAAGTATCGTAAGTAAAAGTCTACATTACATAGAATATCCTGTTGAATAATTTGCTAAATACCCAATCTTTAAGCTCAAATAACAGCCAAAGTACAAATACAGGACAAACACATGGATACTATTCTTCAAATAGTAATATTTGAAAGTATGTATTATGGGAGGCTTCCCTATGAGGTGTGGAGTAGAAGTAAGAAGTGTTTACAATTGAGAATATGCTTAAGGTAAATTTTACTTAATACTATTCATACTATTCATCAGTATGGTAATCAGTAGGTGTGTGTGTGTGTGTGTGTGAGAGAGAGAGAGTTGTATGTAGGGTCGGGTCGCGTTATTGACGGACTTTCTCTGGCTGCCATATATGTTTCACTGTCTCATCTGTCTTTTACAGTTGGATCAATTATGCCTTGACCCAGGGGCAGATCTAGGTATAGGCATGGGGGGGGGGGGGGGGGAGGGGGGGGGGGGGGGGGCAATGCTCCCCTAAATGCCCAGACTGCTCCACCAAACATGATGGCATGCAAAACAACCCAATTTATTTCAAATTCAAGTGCTTATAATTCAAATGATTTGAAACACTACTACTGCTACTAACTATAACTACAGCTGTGTCACCACTGAACCAACAGCATTTCATCATTGAAAACAGAAAAATCTCTGAGTCAGACCTTTAGCTTCATGCACGCTGCGTGTCTGTTGCAACTTCAACAACAATTGAAGTTATTATTGATATTGATGATTTACTTGCCTAATACATGTCTGTATGGACTGTAACTGTATGGACACGGGCGATGAAGCCATTTTCTCCTGCCCCCTCAATTGGGAAATGTTACATCCGCCCCTGCCTTGACCTCCCTTCGCTCTCGACTTCTTTTCATTCACCGTTATCACAGATTTAGGCAGAGCCTCCTATGTGGACAGTTGTGAGTTGATTCTGCTGAGATGGCTCTGATTGTATAGGTTTGACCTGCTGGCTGACCTGATTCTCTCTGAATCTGCGTACGTACGCATAACAGATAACACACGGTGTCTGGGACACCGTGGTCACTGATAGACACTGATAAGAACCGCTGCTGTTGAACTACATCTCATCTACGTGGTAGAACACTGAGTGCTCATTCGCACCACAGCCTGAAATATACAAAATGTGCTTTTGGCCACGTAAGACACTTAGGAGCTATAATAGACCTGTGCAGTGACGTCACCGCCCCTGTTCCAGAAACGGATTCCCCATTCATTTTTCTCATAGACTTTTCGAAAATATTTCATATGAAGACGATTACGCCGCGGACAAAGCCAACTCGGGTCGTGACGAATCATGATGGCACACACTAACTTTTGGAGCAATCAAATAATTTCTAAGATGAAAAACGAAACAAAAAGTCTTGTATCGTGCCGTTTTCTACTTCTTGCTAATTAGATATTATATGATGTATATTGTGTTTATTGTTATGATTCGTCATGACCCAAGTTGGTTTTGTCTGCGGTGCAATCGTGTTTTTATTAACCATTTTTGAGAAGTCTATGAGGAAAATGAATGAGGAATCCACTAGTGGAACAGGGTTGGTGACGTCACTGCGCAGGTCTATAGCACACTGGTTTTCAACCAGTGGATCTCGGGGCCACCAGTGGTCCTTGAGAGGATTCCAGCTGGTCCCCAGCTAAATGATGATGGACAGTTGGTAACCAAATGGACCCTTATGCTGTAGATCTGTAACTCTTGAGAGCGTAAAATGAAACCAAATAGTTTTTATATTGAAAACAATTTTTTCAAGAACACACACATTTAGGAAATGTATTAGAATTGTTATTTTGAATATCTTTCGGCCAGTTACATGTATATCCTAAAAGATACATGACAAAAACTTGAAAATCCTTTGTTTTGGGTCTGAGAAACTAAAGTCAACATCAAGTGGTGGTCCTCCGTGGCTAAAATGCAGAATAAATAGTGGTCCCTGCTGTGAAAACCACAGCTATAGTGGAAAGGAAACCATCATAGGCCTCTCAGGGCTTGACACTAACACTTGCCCGCTTGCCCGGGGCAAGTAAAAAAAATGGTCGGGCAAGTGAAGACTGCTACCTGGTTGCCCGATCAGGCAAGTGTGCAACTTAGTGCACTATAACACAACACACGATAAATTTGACTTGAAGGCAGTCATTGCACTCTGCCTCTGTGTCTTTCCCTGCTTTCTAGCTGTCCACAATTCCAGGCTGGATTTGGGAAACAAAACGGGCAAATTAAAATACACATCAAAATGACCTAATCTTCTACATTCTCTAGTTGTGTAGACCTGGGCTAATTAAGATGATGAATTTTAACTCTTGAGAGCGTAAAAATGAAACCAAATGGACCCGCAAGGGTCCATTTGGTTTCATTTTTACGTTCTCAAGAGTTACATCTGCTTAACCAACTCAACTGGGGACCACCTGGAACATGGGGGGCAAGTGACCATGTAGAACCTGACTTGCACTTGCCCGATGGGCAAGTGCCTCGGAGACCTTAGTGTCAACCCCTGCCTCTGTTCCCAACTCCCAGTCTGGTGAAACCTGGTGGTTTTTTGTGATAGTCGAAGTGAGAAGTCCCACCCATACCATTTTCGGTTACAGGACTTTTATTAGTCAAGTAAAGCATCAACAATAACATCAGTTGTTGTTGAAGTTGCAACAGACACGCAGCATGCATAAAGCTAAAGGCTCAGAGAGTTTTCTGTTTTCAATGATGAAATGCTGTTGGTTTAGTGCTGCCACAACTGTACCGTTAGTTAGTAGCAGTAGTAGTGTTTCAATTCATTTTAAAATACATTTGAAATATCTTTGAAATCTGGGTTGTTTTTTTGGCATGCCATCGTGTTTGGTGGGGCAGACAGGGCATTTAGGAGGGCATTGCCCCCCCATGCCCATGCCTCGATCCGCCCTGTGATTATGGGTACGCGTCACAAACACAGACAAAACAAACGTTTAGTGCAGCAACAGGGGTCTCTCCCCATCTCTCCAGGTTATTTATTAAACGGGAAAAAACAATCAGGCAGGATACCAATTTGAAGTAATCAAGAGAAAGAGCACATCATTTTAACACACACACACACACACACACCACACACACACACACACACACACACACACACACACACACACACACACACACACACACACACACACACACACACACACACACACACACGCACGCACACGACATCCTGACACAAATAGGTTATGCACCTTTCTCTTTCTGTTTACAGCTGGTTTAAACCAGCCGACACATAATAATATACAGCACAATGGTGGCTTGAGGATCGAGTTCACACACACACACGCGCGCGTGCACACGCACACACAGGAAGTCAAACATTATGTATGCGCTCCAGCATGCGCTGTACAATGAAGATTCCAAACAAAGATAAACAATGCACAGCTGTGTTATGCCGTGGACACGCATGGGGCTCCCGGCAGGGTATAGCATATCTGGCCGAGAAACACGTGAAATTGTTTGCCATAGAGCAGGGGTTTTCAACAGGTGGTCCGGGGACCACCAGTGGTCCTTGAGAAGGTTCCAGATGGTCCTCAGCTAAGTTGGTTAACCAGATGTAACTCTCGAGAACGTAAAAATGAAACCAAATGGACCCTTGCGGGTCCATTTGGTTTCATTTTTACGCTCTCAAGAGTTAAAATATTCATCTTAGTTAGCCCAGGTCTGGACAACTAGAGAATGTAGAAGATTTAATGGTCAGTTTGGTCTGTATGTTTTGCCTGTTTTGTTTCCCCAAATCCAGCCTGGAATTGTTGGACAAAAGCAAAATAAATCTTTAGTTTCGGGGTCTGTGGGGCTAAAATGTCCTCAAATGGTGGTCCGTGGCTCACATGCTGAATAAATGGTGGTCCCTGGTGTCAAAAAGGTTGAAAACCCCTGCCATAGAGCTTTCTACTTTTGTGGACGCTCAGAGTTAGACCTTCAAGGCTCAATAAGGTTCCATAATTTTATTTGACATAGACGTGTAAGGGTCCATTTGGTTCCACATTTTGAACTGCCAGAGTTAGTCGCCTGTAAATGTCCATTTGGTTCCATATTTTGTACACCCCTAGTTACTGACCTGTAAGGACACATTTATTGCATTTGGTTTTGTACACTCTCAGTATCACAGACCGGTAGTGACCATTCGGTTCAGTTTGTACACAGTTAAGGTCTATTGGAGAACCAACTTGAGAGCCACTGGCATATATTGTACGGCAGGGGTTTTCAACCTTTTTCATCCCAAAGACCACCATTTATTCAGAATTTGAGCCACGGACCACCATGTGAGGACATTTTAGCTGCACAGACGCTAAAACTAAAGATTTATTTTGCTTTTTGTCCACAATACCAGGCTAGATTTGGGAAACCAAACAGTCCAACACACAGATCAAAATGACCATTAATCTTCCACATTCTCTAGTTGTGTAGATTTGGGCTAATTGACATGATGAATATTTTAACTCTTGAGAGTGTAAAAATGAAACCAAATGGACCCGCAAGGGTCCATTTGGTTTCATTTTTACGTTCTCAAGAGTTACATCTGGTTAACCAACTTAGCTGGGGACCACCTGGAACCTTCTCAGGGACCACTGGTGGTCCCTGGACCACCTGTTGAAAACCGCTGTTGTACGGTATAGTTCATTTCCGGATCACTCAGAGTAAGGAGACATGCCAGGGCATGTGTTGGTGACATGCCATACTACTATCCCAGATAGCAAAATGAATTGATTCAACGTTGAATTTTGGTTGAATCAATGCAAAATGCATTGATTCAACGTTGAATTTTGGTTGAATCAATGCATGTTGCTATCTGGGATGTCATCTTTTGAGAGCTCTGACCTTCAGTCTGTTGACTTTGCAACATTGCACTTTTGGGCCACTGCTGAGATCCTAACGAATACAATACAATTCATTTTGAATTTTACTGATTATGTCTCAATAATAATGACTCCACTGTACAATTTGAAAACTTAATTTAAACCTACTACTGTAGATTTTGTTTGTTACAGTCTACACGTGAGAGTTGGCTCTGCTATTTTGAAAAGATTATTATACTTTTGAAAGGTTTATGTGGACTTGTAATGACCGCTTAAAAACCTGGGGAGTAACGGGTAAAACACTAAACATGAAACCAAAGGGGACCCTTGCGGGTCCATTTGGTTTCATGTTTAACTCACTCAATAGTTAACTACTGTATGCATCATCTGAATTAGTCTACCAACAATTCTAGGAAAGTGTAGAAGATTAACAGATGGTTTTATTTTGATGTATGTTTGGATTGCTGTAATTTTGTTTCCGAAATCCAGCCTGGAATTGTGAAAGACAAAAGCGGAAAGGATTTTTGGTCTGGTGGGGGAAAAAGTCCTCACAACAGTGGTTGTGGCTCAAATGCTGAATGAAATAGTGGGCCTGGATCAAAAAGTTTGAAAACACCTTGCTTAGTATGGTTTCTGAGCGATTCTGTTACATGTAGCTATATAGGGGAGAGATATGTCAGGACATGTTGACAGCCAAAACCTTGTAGACTGGTTT
>CM076987.1:35172672-35205172 GCA_039105355.1 Benthosema pterotum
ATTCATTCATTCTGTCCAACAAAGACGATGTTATACATAGAGGGTATATGCAGTGATGGGCAAGTTACTGGGAAAATGTTGTTACTCTTGAAAAAAAAAGGAGCTAAGCTACAATACAAGCTATCCCCAGAAATTTGTAGTAAGCAACACTACATGACAAAAGTAGCTTGCTACATCAACACTACATATATATACTGTAAATATATAACTCAACTTAATGTACAACTTTCTAATCATAATATTATCATTTTTGTCTTACTTTTTTCCCTTCTTTTTATCCTCTCGTCTGTACGTAAAGCTGCATTTTGTCATGACAGGGTAGGCTGACCTCAGTCTGAATAATGAAGAGAAACGGAATGCCATTCTGTTTCACTTCGTTTCACTTCATTATTGAATTATTGAATCACAAACAAAAAATCAGGTAGTATTTTTACGGAGCTGATTCAAGGCTGAGCCAGGATAATGACAGGTGGTATATATAAATACATTCTACGCCTTGAAAATGGGTGGAATTTCAAAAATGTTGGTGGGGAAATCTACAGTAGTAAGCTACTACTTGTTACTCTAGAAAAAATGTAATAAGCTACACTACTGTGTAGTGTAGCTTACTACAATTCAAGCTATCCACAGAAAATTATAGTAAGCTACACTACAAGTTACAGGAAAATGTAGTTAAGCTACGTAGCTTAGCTACTTGTAAGAAGTTACTCCCCATAACTGGGTAAATGCACGTGACGTCATCATCAGACAAGACCCGCAAGTTATGAAGGGGATGCCTCCTGAGTGGGGGAAAAAGCAATACTAATAATAAAAGCTTTTTTGGCCTTGAGAGCCCATTCGTCCAAAGAGAAAAGTACTGAGTATTTGAGTCTGACCGCATTAATCAATGTTAAACTCACTTTATGCGTACAGCTTCTATTGCACTACTATTGCATGAGATTCGATGCACATTCTCTCTCTCTCTCTCTCTCTCTCTCTCTCTCTCTCTCTCTCTCTCTCTCTCTCTCTTCTCTGTTGCTGTGAATGCTGTGAATGATGTCTCAAAATACCCTCGTAGTTGCACACACCCACACACATTACACACCCACACATGCTCATGTCTTCACTCCTATATCATCGGCATAGGAGCGAAATCAATTTAGCCCTTTGTTTGTGCCAATTCGAGGTTGCACATGGTTGGTTGGTTGAACTCCTTCTGATGTTGTGATTGTGGACTTGGTTGACGCTAAGGAAGTATTTAGACAGGTATACATTCACGCCTGGAGGTGAGGTGCATGCATTACCCAGAGAAGAAAAAAAAAGAATGCTTCTCAGTTTAAGCTCAGAAGCGTCTCTTGAGACACCCACGTTTATTTCTCATTTTAAGATCACCTAAAGATCACCTATGCCAATGAGGCAAAGCTGAAGTCTCTCCATTGTCTGCTACAGCTGTATTTGAGAGATACACGAGACGAGACAAAGCTGAAATCTTGCTATATGTATATACTGTATATAGCAAGATTTCAGCTTTGTCTCATTTATCTCTCAAATACAGCTGTAACAGCTAATGGAGAGACTTCAGCTTGCCTCATTTATGGATCCTAGTATTCAACTTAGGAGCCTTGTATTGTTTGTTTTCTTCTCCTTTTTCTTGCACTGTCTATTGTCTTATTGCACTGGGGAACAATGGAAACGTTATTTCATCCCTGTATATGTCCTGACGTACACTGTACACTGTTTTATACACTGTGACCAGTGTATAAAAAAAAACCTTGAACCTTGTACCTTGAATGAAGAGGCATAGGTGATCTTTAGGTGATCTTAAAATGAGAAATAATAATCAGCGATCCAGGTGTAGCTCAGGATCTTTTTAACAGGCAGTTTGTTTCTGTCTGAGACCACATACTGTATATTGGGAACACTAGAAGACCCCAGTATGCTTCATGTGGAAGCACACTGGGGGAGTATAGTGCAGTGTTCTATTCACCTCCACCATCTGTTCTCTCCCCTCTAGGTAGTATTTCATCCAGCACACTGATGATATGCTGTCAAATTCAACCAGTATCGAGTGGATCGACAGTGTCGAAAGCTTTTTGGAGGTCCAGCATGACCACCATGAATTTAACAGTACTTGTCAACAGTGTTTGATGTGGTCGCTCAAATATACAGGAGGCATGTGTCAGTGGAGTGGGACATTCTGATGTCCCATTTGAATTTTTGGATGGCTATTTTTTTTTCCCTCATCCATTTCAAAGGGAACTAAGAATAAAACCATAGAGCAGTAGTTGCCGGGGTCTAATTTGCTCCTTTTCTTGTGCAGGTGGGCTTACTTTGGCCAGTTTGAGATCTTGAGAGACTGTCCGTGTTGGAGAGAATATTGTCAGGGCTTGACACTAACACTTGCCCGCTTGCCCGGGGCAAGTAAAAAAAATGGTGGGGCAAGTGAAGACTGCTACCTGGTTGCCCGATCGGGCAAGTGAGCAACTTGGTGCACTATAACACTACACAAGATAAATTTGTCTTGAAGGCAGTCATTGCACTCTGCCTCTGTGTCTTTCCCTGCTTTCTAGCTGTCCACAATTCCAGGCTGGATTTGGGAAACAAAACAGGCAAATTAACATACACATCAAAATGACCATTAATCTTCTACATTCTCTAGTTGTGTAGACCTGGGCTAATTAAGATGATGAATTTTAACTCTTGAGAGTGTAAAAATGAAACCAAATGGACCCGCAAGGGTCCATTTGGTTTCATTTTTACGTTCTCAAGAGTTACTTCTGCAAAATTTACAATATATTTTTGGGGGGCAAGTGACCATGACCTGAGGGCAAGTAGAACCTGACTTGCACTTGCCCGATTGGCAAGTGCCTCAGAGACCTTAGTGTCAACCCCTGATTGTCATGGCCAGTGGCCTTGTTGTGTTGTCAGGCATTCGTTTATTTTAAGCGCTTCATGAGTTGTTACCTGTAACAGTTTAAAGGTCGTCGTTAGCAACACCTCCTCAGTTCTGGGATCGACCGACCGGTGAGACCGAGAGACAAACTCAATACGGAGCACCATCATCATATTTCCTCAGGAATTGGATTTTCTGACCTGCATGGGGGTCAGGGTGTGTTGTGTGTGTGTGTGTGTGTGTGTGTGTGTGTGTGTGTGTGTGTGTGTGATGTGCGTGTGCGTGTGCTGTGTGGCGTGGTGTGCGTGTGCGTGTCATTTGTGTAAACATTTCCCAGTTGGGGGGGGCAGGAGAAAATGGTATGAGGGCGGCTTCATCTTTTCAGTTACAAGACTTACATTAGGCAAGTAAGCGTCAATAATAACATCAGTTGTTGTTGAAGTTGCAAAAGACACGCAGCATGCATAAAGCTAAAGCTCTGACTCAGAGAGTTTTCTGTTTTCAACGATGAAATGCTGTTGGTTTAGTGGTGACACAATTGCAGTTAGTTAGCAGCAGTAGTAGTGTTTCAAATCATTTTAATTATAAGCACTTTATTTGAAATAAACTCGCCACAAAAAGTTCGGAAATCAAACTTTGGTCCATTATAGCTCCCCTTTGATAAAACCGATTGGTATCGTATTATATACCATTTTTTATCATTGATTTGTCCCCTTTACAATGAGGTACAGCATGTAATGATCCGGGGGCATTTGGAATGAGAAACACTGCTAAACATGTGGCTTGCGCTCCAATTTTTTTTGCCAAAATGGCAAATGTATGGTATTGATTGCTTTGCGTTGCCTAGCAGGATTGGATGATTACTCTCTTCACAGTACAAAGTAAAAACACAACACATATTGGACATTTTTAGACTTTATTAATTTCACACTCAGTGACAGGGAACTCAGTAGCGTGTGGTATTACCAAACACAGACACAACAGCTTGGCACCTCCTCCTCATGCTGCTCACCAATTCAGCCATATTTTGCTGTGGGATTGCATTCCATTCCTCAACCAGCATCTGTTTCAAGTCAGCCAACGTGGTTCTGTGGGTCACTCTAGCATACACATCCCTGATCCCACAAGTGTTCAATTGGGTTGAGGTCTGGACTCATGGCAGGCCATTCCATCCTCTCCACTCCCAAATTCTGGAGGTACTCTTTGATGATCCTGGCTCTGTGGGGGCGAGCATTGTCATCTTGGAGGATGGCATTAGGTCCCAGGTTCCTAAGATATGGGATCGCCACTGGATCCAGAATCTCATCCCTGTACCTTAATGCATTGAGATTACCTTTGATAATGACAAGATTAGTCTTGCTTCAGAGAGATGCCCCCCAAACCATCACACTGCCCCCATTAAATGTCACCCGATCAGTACAACAATCTGTCTGTGTTTGGTAATACCACACGCTACTGATTTCCCTGTCACTGAGTGTGAAATTAATAAAGTCTAAAAATGTCCAATATGTGTTTGTGTTTTTACTTTGTACTGTGGAAGAGGGTAATCATCCAATCTGCTAGGCAACGCAAAGCAATCAATACCATCCAAAAATGGAGCGCAAGCCACATGTTTAGCAGTGTTGCTCATTCTACGAATGCCGGATCATTACATGCTGTACCTCATTGTAAAGGGGACAAATCAATGATAAAAATGGTATATAATACGATACCAATCGGTTTTATCAAAGGGGAGCTATAATGGACCAAAGTAGGATTTCCGAACTTTTTGTGGCGAGTTTATATATAAATTTCGGTCGTTTGCATGACATCATGTTTGGAAGGGCAGTCAGGGCATTTAGGGGGGCATTGCCCCCCCATGCCCATTCCTACAGTAGATCCGCCCCAGTGTGTGTGTGTCTTTGTGCACAATCGTCCCAAATTACATTCCTGGCTGCAATTTGTACACCCTTCAACCATGGTCCCACTTAGCTGGAAGGTGACAGAGGAAGTTAATTGGCTCCTTTACGCGCAGCGGCAGGGCTGTTGATCAACTGTTGGCATCACGCGACACATATACGCCCGCCCTGGGAGAGGATATCTGCCAGATGCCTCGACGATAGCATCTCCATATACGCCCTTATCTGCTATAAATAGAAGGTATGCGCATGCATAATGTACCTGGAGAATTAGCTCTTCACTAAGCTCCTCCCCAATCCGGCCTTGTCCAATAAGCACGTTGGACGAGGAAAGCTTGACCAGGAAAGCTTGACCTGGATAGCAACAGTTGCTAAATTATTTGGACTGGCATTGGACAGTGAGCAAACCCCACCCCAAAAAGTGGGGTTTATTTAGAGAAGAGCTCATTGAGTAGTAATGTGAGTGGCAAAGGGAGTATAGGTTGCGCAAGACGTTGCGTGAATGTCTTGCATTTTTCCTAAGATTTTCCAAAAAATATCTTCTCAGTGCAGACCCTTATTTTGAAGGCTCACGGGACCCACCGAAACAACCAGATGTAAATGAATGATTTTTTTTTTTACCCAGACTTTTCAGGTTTCATAGTGTTCTAATCTCCAGTAGAGAGAGATCCAGTAGATCCCTTCAAAAATAACTATTGTATAATAATAATAATAATAATAATATTAATAACAATAATAATAATAATCAACTGAATATCTAGGGTATATTCATTCAAAATAAGTGTCTGCGGGTTAAAACGAAGACGTGTCAGGAGAGATATACCTACTTGCATGATACGCCGAGTCGTGCCAGAGATCTCCCAAGGATTTTAAGTGGTTTCTTGACAAAAGTCCAACGGGAAGGGGAGGACGGGAAAAGGACACGAGAGGACATTGTTGTGAGCTCCAGGGAGGTGAAAAGAAGACACTGATGGAAGAGAAAAAACACACAGTCACAGTGAAAACTCACCAACACACCAGACCTTCACATTGTACCTGAACCGCTCCCCATGTTTCCCTTCTTGTCATAGAATCTATCTTATTTTATTCATTTTTTTTTATTTAGCATGCACATGGTTGACAGTATAATAATGACAGTATACTGTATATCAGGGTTTTCAACAGGTGGTCCGGGGACCACCAGTGGTCCTTGAGAAGGTTCCAGGTGGTCCCCAGGCTAAACGATGGGAAGTTGGTTAACCAGATGTCACTCCTGAGAATGTAAAAATGAAACCAAATGGACCCTTGCGGGTCCATTTGGTTTCATTTTTACACTCTCAAGAGTTAAACTATTCTTCATCTGCATTAGCACCACTTAATGAAGAAGTTTACACTGTTTTGTTGGCAAAATACAGCCTGGAATTGTGGACAAAACCAAAAGAATTCTTCAATTTTAGGTCTTTGGTGGAAAAATGTCATCAAATGGTGGTCCGTGGCTCAAATGCTGAATAAATGGTGGTCCCTGGAGTCAAAAAGGTTGAAAACCCTTGCTGTATATCAATGAACCAAAATTCTGAGGATGAAAGGGAAAAAATCAGCTGTCTTTTGAAATACTTTTACTTAAGCTACTTATTCTTGACGGGATTTAGTCTCTCAGAACCAAAACTAAAGACCCAAAACTAAATATTCCACACTTTATTTTGGAAAGATAACAGGCAAACATTGATCAAAACTGAACAAAATTCATCTACATTTTGTAATTGACAAAACTGTGGTAGGTTCTTGACGATGAAGTCAGGTTATTTAACTTGTGCTTGCGTAAAATGAAACCGTTAAATTCATTTTTCACGAGTTAGATCTCTAATAGTCGATGTTGATTACCGTATTTCCGCACTATAAGGCGCACGGACTATAAGGCGCACTGGATTATAAGGCGCACCTTTTAGAACTGTATTCATATATAAGGCGCACCTGATTATAAGGCGCAGGAATAGAAGCTACTACATAGAATAGAAGCTACTTCAGTCAAACAATCCATATATAAAGGCGCACTGGATTATAAGGCGCAGTGTGGATTTTTTTAGAAATTTAAAGGCTTTTAGGTGCGCCTTATAGTCCGGAAAATACGGTATACCAACTCTCAGTCATTTAGCTAGGGAGGTAAGAACAGATTTCAAACAACCTCAGGGCTGGTTGTCCATATTTAACACACGTGTTGCACACACACACACACACGCACACACACACACGCACACGCACACACACACACACGCCACCACACACACACAGCGCAGATTTACCAGAGCACTCATATAAACACCTCCCAGTCTAGACTGCATGTGTCCGCGCCCCACCAGAGCAGATCCAAGGCTGCTGCTGTCCGTTGAGCCTCCGGTCCGTTAACAGGCTCATTCTGACATTCACCCATATATATACCAGCAGCCATAGAAACACCAACAACCCAAGGTCTGTCATAAAAGACGACACCCAGAATTAAGTGACTAATTGGCAGGGGCAGAGAGCATCCAACTTTGTTGCAAGCAGTTGTTCTCAAACATTTCCAAGAAAGTACCCTCAACATTTATCAGCAATGTATATAGGGTGGTCCCTGAGAGGGTTCCAGGTGGTCAACTGGTTAACCAACTTTCCGTCATTTAGCCCCAGCTAAATGACGGAAAGTTGGTTAACCAGTTGTAACTCTTTGAGAGCGTAAAAATGAAACGCTATTTTTTACGCTCTCAAAATTTCACACTCAAAAAAAAAAAAAAGGTATAATTTGTACGTTCATTTTAACGCTCTCAAAGAGAGAGTTCATGTTCACACTTTCAAGAGTTAAAAATATTCATCATCTGAATTAGCTCAAGTCTGCATAACTAGAGAATGTAGAAGATTAATAGTCACTTTGGTCTGTATTTTGGACTGTTTTGTTTCCCAAATCCAGCCTGGTATCGTGGACAAAAAGCAAAAATAAACCTTCAGTTTTGCGGTCTGTGGAGCTAAAATGTCATCAAATGATGGTCCGTGGCTCAGATTCTGAACAAATAGTGGGCCCTGGTATCAAAAAGGTTGAAAACCACTGTGGTAAACACAGTGTTGGTCCACACAGTCACTGTGTTTTTCGGCCTTTGCTCGTGTGTGAGTACAGTATACCCTTGCGATCATGGGGTCCTATGCAATCGGACCCAAGCCTTTGCTTGGGCTCTTTTCTCTCACAAAATCGTGATCTCTATACCTCGGTTGAGCCCTGCAATGCATGCGCATATAGAGTCTTCTTAAGACTCTCCCCAGAGCGTGTCAGATCATGCAGGCTCAAATCGGAGACAAGAAGCCGCTGGCTTTGTGGAGCGTAAAGAAATGCCCCCCCCCCCTTCATAGGCACCGGGAGTCAGGGCCTGCACAGTGGGTCTTTTGAAGATTATAGCATCATGGCAGTTTACTGCTGTGCGTTTGGGACGTGGGGGGTTGGGGGGTCGAGGACTCAGTCACCCACTCCTCATTCCAGACCAGTGGGTCTGACAGAGCAGCAGCTATAGCTGCCACCAGGGCCCTCGGGAATTCACACTTACAAGGTTTTTTTTCTTTTTCTTTTTCTGCTTCTTTTTTTTGCCACTCATTGCGGTCTGATGGCTCAGGACGGTTGCTATAGTGAAAGTAGCACTTGTGCTTGAAAATGTTTCAACGCTCCCGAAAAGTAGTTGTGCAGCAAAAGTCCTCTAGAACAGGGTTTTCAACAGGTGGTCCGGGGACCACCAGTGGTCCATGAGAGGGTTCCAGGTGGTCCCCAGCTAAGTTGGTTAACCAGATGTAACTCTTGAGAACGTAAAAATGAAACCAAATGGACCCTGGCGGGTCCATTTGGTTTCATTTTTACACTCTCAAGAGTTAAAATATTCATCATCTGAATTAGCCATTTTGGAATGTAGGCCTATGTTTTGCTTGTTTTGTTTCCCAAATCCAGCCTGGAATTGTGGACAAAAGCAAAAACAAATCTTTAGTTTTGGCGTCTATGGCGCTAATATATCTTCAAATGGTGGTCCGTGGCTCAAATCCTGAATAAATGGTGGTCCCTGGGATGAAAAAGGTTGAAAACCCCTGCTGTAGAAGGTGGGAGAGCTGTTTTTTTTCGTGATCACGTGATGGATCAGTTCCGATGACTACATGGACAGTCAATAAACCCATATGGGAGTAAACTTTATATGCGAACTCTTGAAAGCGGCACCTTTCATATAAGAAAGCCAAGTTAATATAAGAGCTATAGTATTTCTTTGTACACGTAAACATTTTGTGATTTAAAAAAAAATATGTCATTCAAAAAAAAAGAACCATAGTATTTTTTTCATAAAGTGAATCACACCGGTATATCATTGTGCAATTTATTAAGATTCGTTATTATCATTGTTTAATTTATGAAGTAAATTAATTAAGAATAATACATGCAAAACAGATATAAGTTCCATAGTATTTTTCTCGTAAAGTGGCTTGTACGAAAGGTGCCACTTTCAAGACTTTGCATAGAAATTATTATTTTTTCTGTCTGTCTGTCTGTCTGTCTGTCTGATCCGTCTGTCTGTCTGTCTGTCTGTCTGTCTGTCTGTCTGTCTGTCTGTCTGTCTGTCTGTCTGTCTGTCTGATCCGTCTGTCTGATCCGTCTGTCTATCAGCTTACATCTGCCCCTGGACTGGTAGGTGCCCAGACGGTCAAGCTAAGTCCTGCCTGGGCCTTGGCCAGTGTTGGGCAGTAACTAATTTTAGATTACATATTACTGTAATATTATTACTTTTGCTCCAAAAAGTAAAGTAACGAGATTACTCTGCAAAAATGGGTAATAAGTAACGCATTACTTTGCAAGTAACGCCAAGTTTAAAATGAGCTTGTTGTTGCATGCAAAAATAGAACAGATTTACAAGCTATTGACAGGTACTGTAACAACAGAGATGTGCACTAGATTGTAGATCCAGTCCACACGCTGCATCCTGCGCACAGTTATGTACACTACAAATCGCTTGCTGCTATATTTTGTTTTTATTTTTAAATACAAGACCTCAACTGTCTTTGAAAACAATTGTGAAAAAGTTGAGAACTTGGGAAAGTAATAACGTAATATGTAATATATTACTCTTTGATTCCAGTAATAAGTAAAGTAATGATATTACTTTGTCTGAGGGGTAACGAGTAAAGTAAAGAAGTTACTTTCCTAAGTAATATTGAACAACACTTGGCACACAAAGAGTTAGTGCTGGAATCAGGTGCGCGTATGCGTGTGAACGACCGTGGCGTGCATACTGTAACTGTGCCTGGGTATGCGCGCTAGTGCAGGAATATGATTGTAATGGTCCATGGCACTGGCATTCCAGCGCAGCGTTCTGGAGGACTCCTCGGCATACGCGGCGAGGCGAGCGTGGGAATTCATGTGTGTTCAAATGGTTTCATGTGAGACTGACTGGAGAATGACCCCGGCTCCTGCCAGACAACTCATCTGTTCCCTTTGCTGCAAGGCTAATGCGCGTCTATGCTACCTTCACACCGCTGGCTATAGGCTACAATGAGTGTTGCCATGTTTGCTGTCTGCTTAAAGGGGAAGTCCACCCATTTTTCAACATTCTAATCTAGCATGTCGCTAGCATAACCTAGAGGTGCTGGGTGGACATGATAAAAAAAGGTTCCCCCATTCTGTGTTCCCAAGAAATGGAGGTCTGAAGAAAACCACTAACATGGTGAAACATCTTGATGACATCACCAAGATGTATTTCCACCATGTTAATGGATTTCTTTAGACGCTTCTTTTTTTCTGAGAGCCTACAAATGGAACCAAATGAACCCGTTAAGGTTCATTTGGTCGCATTTGAAAATGGGTGGAATTCCCCTTCAAAGCAGTGGTTTTCAACCTTTTTCATACCAAGGCCCACTATTTATTCAGAATTTGAGCCACATACCACCATTTGATGACATTTTAGCCCCACAGACCCCAAAAACTAAAGATTTATTTTGCTTGTGTCCACAATTCCAGGCTGGATTTGGAAAACAAAACAGTCAAACATACAGATTAAAATGACCATTAATCTACATTCTCTAGTTGTGTAGACTTGGGGCTAATTCAGATCTGTAGACTTGGGCTAATATCACATGATGAATATTTTAACTCTTGAGAGTGTAAACATGAAACCAAATGGACCCGCAAGGGTCCATTTGGTTTCATTTTTACGCTCGCAAAGAGTTACATCTGGTTAACCAACTGTCCATCATTTAGCCCGGGGACCACCTGGAATCCTCACCACTGGTGGTCCCCTTAAAGCAATTAGTACAATTAGTACAGACCACTTGTCTTGTAAATAGTGGTAGTTGTTTGTTACTCGAGTTTAACACACCCAGTGCCAGCCCTTTTTCATATTTTTTGAGGTAGCCAGTGCCAGCAATTTTCATCTAAAAGTCATATTTCATATTTCGGTCCATGTCTCCCGTCGGACAAGTTAGTTGGCGACACACTTCCAGTTCCGGGTTGGTCCGTCCCTTATTTTGGTCCGTTCTGAATGGAATATGCGGTCGCTGCTCACTGCCGTTATCATTGGGATCGTATCAAACCGGCGACGGTGAGTGACATAGCGTGACGTAGATCAACCTAAGAGACATCGGTCATAACTATTTTTTCATAATGATAACGCGCGACGTAGCACTACTGCAAGGGCGCGCAGACTGTAAACATGTGTCATTCCAAAATGTCCCTTGTTTCAGTCAAGGGACCTGAAATGCATTTACCCGAAAGGACCTGTTGTTGAGTTCTCTCTTCAACAATAGCCATCGATCAGGCCTTATTATACAGCAGTCATTGCAGGGTTCCTGCGGGATCTTAAAAAGTCTTAAAAGCATTGAATGTACGAATTTGAAAATAATACCTTAAAAAGACTTAAAAAGTCTTGAATTTTTATATCTAGGTCTTAAATTTTGCGCAGTTTGTAATTCTATGTGTCACTTTGCTCCTCAAAAAATTCATTTGTCAACCGCGTGTTTGGTTTAAATAACGTAGCCAGAAAACGGCGGCGTGAACTTATCAATCATCAAGTAATTGAGACTGCTCCAGCCAGTCTCCGACGGGATGCAGCGACCCTCTCCCTGGCAAGGAAGGCCCAGAATAACAACTGGCACATCCTGCACAAAGCCACCACAACACCGGCTCCACCTGGCAGGCTCAAGTCTCGTCGACCCTTCAACAAGGCAGCACAAGAGATGCTACGGACAATTCCAAGCAACGTGTCCAGAGACGCCTGGCTGGCAACATCCTGGAAGGAGTCATGGGAGACGGCTGAGCCATCCCGTATCCAACGCTACATCCAGGACCCTGCAGGTGGAGTAAAAGGAGAAGACCTGCCACGCCACCAATGGACCACACTGAACCGCCTGCGCTGTGGCGTTGGTCGCTTCAAGTCCTCTATGAGGAAGTGGGGCCTGACGGACAGCGCAGCATGCGAGTGTGGCGAGCCTGAACAGACTGCCGAGCACATAATTACAGGCTGCCCCCTACTCAGCCCACCCTCAGAAGCTGGCCTCTTTGACCTGGGACCAGAGACGAGGGCATGGCTGCAAGACACTGAGTTGGCCATCTGATGATACACGAAAGAAGAAGAAGAAGTAATTGATTTCTCAGTTTCGCACCGAGAGAACAGAAAACTCTCTGAGTCAGACCTTTAGCTTTATGCATGCTGCGTGTCTGTTGCAATTTCAACAACAACTGATGTTATTATTGATGCTTTACTTGCCTAATAAAAGTTCTGTAACTGAAAATGGTATGGGTGCGGCTTCATCACCCTGGCGCGAAGCGACACGGGTGATGAAGCCGCACCCATACCATTTTCTCCTGCCACTCCAATTGGGAAATGTTACATCCGCCCTGGGTATTATGTTTTATATAAATGGACTTAAAAAGGTCTTAAAAAAGACTTAAATTTTACTTTAAGAATCCTGTAGGAACCCTGCATTGTCATGGTGACAGGCAGGCACTATTTCTGCCCTGTCGTCATCCTTGAGATAGTGAAAGTGTTTTTTTATAGACGTTTGCTCTGTGTAATTAAAAGGGATGATCTGACTGGGAGTCGAAGCAATTAAGCACATTTTTTCCCCGAGTGTGTGTGTGTGTGTGTCTGCACGCGCACACATGTACTGTACGTGCGCATGTGTCTGCGTGCTCGTGTGTGTGTGAGAGAGAGAGTGTGATGCACACTCATACACCTACACGCACACACACTCGCACAAAGCTTATACTATACTGTAGCATACGTATGTACAGTAGGGCATTAATTAAATATTCGACTAGTCGATTATTCGACTAGCAAAACACTATTCGACTATTAATTCACTATTCGTTATTCGGTAATAATAATTTTTGATATATATTTTTCAATTTTCTGCAGCAGGCATTGTGGATGTGTGCTGTGGTGTTGGCAGTAATTGTAGGTTGATTGCTCATTTTTCATGTCATAATGTAACTGAGTTACAGTAGTGTAATAGGTATGTATTTTTTTCAATGGGAAGTCCAGAATCGCACATTTTATTGGCTAAAAAACAAACATATATCACTATAGACTAGTCGACAATTATTCGACTACCAAAGTATTCGATTCGACTAGCAAAAAATGTGTTTGGTTAATGCCCTAATGTACAGCACATGAAAATATGACGTTTTCGTGCTCAGACCCACAAGTACACAGCCAGGGACACCTACAGCTGTCCATATAGCCCTATAGCAGGGGATTTCAACCTTTTTGATACCAGGGCCCACCATTTATTTAGCATTTGAGCCACGGACCACCATTTGAGGACATTTTAGCCCCTCAGACCCCAAAACTAAAGATATAGTATTTTGCTTTTGTCCATCTTCTAGTTGTGTAGACTTGGGCTAATTCAGATGATGAATATTTTAACTCTTGAGAGTGTGAAAAATTTTACGTTCTTGCAAGAGTTACATCTGGTTAACCAACACCACCTGGAACCCTCTCAAGGACCACTGGTGGTCCCCGGACCACCGGTTGAAAACCCCTGGCCTATAGGAATGACAATATCACCACTCGAAAAAGCAAGAAGTGCAACTGAAAACATCCTCTGTGATGTTCTCATTGCACTTGCTTTTTTTCTCTCCTCCCTCCCCCTTTCTTCTCCTTCTTTGAGGCGTTCTGGATTGGGATTAGACGATTTACATTGGGAGCAGCAGAGAGAGAAGGGGTTGAGGGGGGATGAGTATACACATGCAGGAAAGGAACGGGGGGAGACTGACCTACTTTGAATGAGATTCATGTATACAGTATTATACCCAGCAGCATGTGAAAGAGCAATGAGATGAGCAGGGGCGGATTGGCCATCTGGAGTGCAGGGAGTTTTCCCGGTGGCCTGCGCCACCTAGTGGCCTGGACAAGATCCAAAATGCACTAGTGGCACTTCCAAAATGCACTAGAATGTGCTAGATGCTCGCCTGGAACATACAGATCGAAATGACCATTAATCTTCTACATTCTCTAGTTGTGTAGACTAAGTTGGGCTAATTCACATGATGAATATTTTAACTCTTGAGGGTGTAAAAATGAAACCAAATGGTTTCATTTTTACGCTCTCAAAGAGTTACATCTGGTTAACACTCTCAAAGAGTTACCCCCCCCCCCCCCCCCCCCCCCCCCCCCCAGGGTGGCCTGGCAAAGGCAAAATTGTCCCGGTGGGAAAATATGTGCCAATCCGCCCATGGAGATGAGGAAGAACAAAGCTCTACTGCACCCAAACCAGTGTAAAGCTATACTCACCTTCTATTCCTTTTATTGCAGTGGTTTTCAACCTTTTTGATCCCAGGGCCCACTATTTATTCAGCATTTGAGCCACAGACCACCACTTGAGGGCGTTTTAGCCCACACAGACCCCAAAACTAAAGATTTATTTCAGAGACGAAGCAGTCAAACTCAAACATACAGATCAAAAATGACCATTCTACATGCCACACACACTCTGAGGAAATTGTCTCATCCTCTGCAGTGGCTGTATAATTCCAAACCGGTGCTAATCAATCTTTTTTGCCATAATGTGCACCATGAAAGGTTTTTAAAGCCCTGCGTGTATGTCGCTTCCACTAAAGTTTAATGAAAGCAACGCACGCAGTGCCTATTTCTCCTGTCTCCTATCAAAATGTGATGGTGTGTACTACCATATACAACGTATATAGAACAGTGGGTTTTCATCCTTTTTCATACCAGGGCCCACTATTTATTCTGCATTTTAGAAGCAGAGGAGCACCATTTGATGTTGGGTTTAGTCTGCCGGGATTTTCATGTTTGTGTCCACGATTTAGGAGAGAGAAACTGGCAAAACGTTGGTCAAAATATGAATTCTTCCAAAATTTTCTAAATGTGTAGATTCTTGCAAATTAAGTCATTCAAATGTTTAAATATAATCTTGAGAGCATAACATGATACCAAATGGACCCATAAGGGTCCATTTTATATCATTTTATGATCTCAAGAGTTACAGACCTATTAAGGTCCATTGGTTACCGACTGTCCATCATTTAGCTGGGGACCACGTGGAATCCTCTCAGGGACCACTGGTGGTCCCCGGACCACTGGTTGAAAACCACTGATGGATAGAATGTTGCATGCGGTATACTCAACATCAGAGAGATCGTACGTTATTATGTTATACCGACTTAAGATTCTGTATGAGGGAATGCCAAGAGTGTGAGCCAGTAAAAAAAAAAAAAAAAAACAGCAGCCAGGAAGAACTACACTATAGTGACAAAAGAAGACACCAAGCAGGGGTTGACACTAAGGTCTCTGAGGCACTTGCCCATCGGGCAAGTGCAAGTCAGGTTCTACTTGCCCTCAGGTCATGGTCACTTGCCCCCCAGGTTCCAGGTGGTCCCCAGTTAAGTTGGTTAACCAGATGTAACTCTTGAGAACGTAAAAATGAAACCAAATGGACCCTTGCGGGTCCATTTGGTTTCATTTTTACACTCTCAAGAGTTAAAATTCATCATCTTAATTAGTCATTTTGATGTGTATGTTAATTTGCCTGTTTTGTTTCCCAAATCCAGCCTGGAATTGTGGATAGCTAGAAAGCAGGGAAAGACACAGAGGCAGAGTGCAATGACTGCCTTCAAGACAAATTTATCTTGTGTTGTGTAGTGCACTATGTTGCACACTTGCCCGATCGGGCAACCAGGTAGCAGTCTTCACTTGCCCCACCATTTTTTTTACTTGCCCCGGGCAAGCGGGCAAGTGTTAGTGTCAAGCCCTGCCAAGTGACTTCTTTTTTCACACCAGTTAAAAAGTGCTCTGAGCACCGAGCACAAGGACTTCCCACATCAATGTGACACGAATGTACTCCATAGCATCACACAAACGCTAAGCACCAACCAACTGGCCAGATGTACAGACTGTAGTATACCGGGATTGCTGGAAGCCACTTGTCTGAGGACAACCTAGAAGAGAGTGTGTGCACTCGAATGCACACACAGATGCAAGCGCACGGCATGTGCACGGGCGGATCTAGGCATGGGCATCGGGGGGCAATGCTCGGCTAAATGCCCAGACTGCCCACCAAACATGATGGCATGCAAACCAAAGTGCTTATAATTAAAATGATTTGAAACACTACTACTGCTACTAACTAACTACGGCTGTGGCACCGCTAAACCAACAGCATTTCATCATTGAAAACAGAAAACTCTCTGAGTCAGACCTTTAGCTTTATGCATGCTGCGTGTCTGTTGCAACTTCAACAACAACTGATGTTATTATTGATGCTTATACTTGCCTAATAAAAGCCCTGTAACTGAAAATGGTATGGGTGCGAGCCGCCCCCATACCATTTTCTCCTACCCCTCCAATTGGGAAATGTTACATTCGCCCCTGGTGCGCACACATACGCTCGCGTGGTCCCTTGTACACGATCCTGTTATATTCCTGATGAATAATTCAATGGATATTATTGGAAAATGCCACACTGCGATGCAGGCATGCGTGCCGCTCTCTCTCCAGAAAAAAAATGAGTGTGTGTGTGTGGGGGTGCACGTGTACATATCGGATGAAAACCTCATATGTCCGTATGCACGTACAAACGCACGCTTGTTTGAGTGGCACGCGATGCAGGCAGCCACGAGTCCCACGACCCCGAGAGATCGACGGCTCTGAGATTGAAAAGAGATGCGGGAAGAACCTCTTTGTGTACCGTACTGTATGAGTCACATCCCACACGGAACGTGCACACGCATGCGCACACACACACACACACACACACACACACACACACACACACACACACACACACACACACACACACACACACACACACACACACACACACACACGCACGCACGGTCAACATAAACAGAGGAGGAACATAAACAAACGATTGTGATGCGATCTGTAATGGTGGGCGATAAGCATACAGTACATTTTTTTCAGGAACACACTGGCTCACGTGTTCGTCTTAGATAGCATTTTATGTACACATAACACTCCATATGCAGTACATTTAATTTCATTGTATAGATATTCCACTGTTCTTAGCTTACATATGATTCATGTTGACATTCCTTATGTATTTAAGGTATCACAATGTTTTGCTCTGGCTTACTGTGCTAGTCATCCTGGATTACGGGTGTTTAATTTAAGGGTGTTGTAATTTAGGAGAGATAACTGGCAAAACGTTTGTCGAAATATCAATTTTCTAAATGTGTAGATTCTTGAAAATTAAATCATTCAGATGTTTAAATATAATTTAACTCTAAGGGACCATTTGGTATCATTTCTTCTACGTCACAGGCCTGCATTGCATTTTGTGACCTGTTTTGGCTATTTTTCGAGTTTTACCTACTGTTTCCTTGTGTTTTTGTAGTTTTTTGTGTCCATTTGGGTCCTAAAACTCCTGCCCTTGCACTGTGACTGAATTTTTGGGTCCATTTGGTATAATTTTATGATCTCAAGAGTTACCGAGCTATAAAGGTCCATTTGGTTATACCAACTGTCCATCATTTAACTGGGGACCACATGGAATGGCATCTGACACAGTGCCACATTAATAAAGGAATATATACCTATAGGTGTGTAACAATTTTGGTCAGTAGGCTCGTCTTAGATACATGATTCATGAAGGCAATCCTTATGTATTTAAGGTATCACAATGTTTTGTTTTGGCTTACTGTGCTAGTCATCCTGGATTAAGGGGCTTTGCTAAATGTCCACATTGTAAATTGATAGTATTTCTCTACACTGTTTGGATAGGGGCTGTCAAGGCCAGAAAGTAGTTTTGCCACTCAGAAGATGTTACTATACAGTAGGACTACCTACCTACCTACCTACCTACCGCACAACTTCCGGGTATGTCACGTGCAGTAATATTACAGTAGGACTTACTATACCGTACGACTACCTACCTACCTACCTACCTACCGCACAACTTCCGGGTATGTCACGTGCAGTACTATTCTCACTACAGGGCTTGACACTAAGACTTGCCCGCTTGCCCGGGGCAAGTAAAAAAAAAATGGTGGGGCAAGTGAAGACTGCTACCTGGTTGCCCGATCGGGCAAGTGTGCGACTTAGTGCGCTATAACACAACACAAGATAAATTTGTCTTGAAGGCAGTCATTGCACTCTGCCTCTGTGTCTTTCCCTGCTTTCTAGCTATCCACAATTCCAGGCTGGATTTGGGAAACAAAACAGGCAAATTAACACATCAAAATGACCATTAATCTTCTACAGTGTAGACCTGGGCTAATTAAGATGATGAATTTTAACTCTTGAGAGTGTAAAAATGAAACCAAATGGACCCGCAAGGGTCCATTTGGTTTCATTTTTACATTCTCAAGAGTTACATCTGGTTAACCAACTTAACTGGGGACCACCTGGAACCTGGGGGGCAAGTGACCATGACCTGAGGGCAAGTAGAACCTGATTTGCACTTGCCCGATGGGCAAGTGCAATCCTAGGTGCCCGATGGGCAAGTGCCTCAGAGACCTTAGTGTCAACCCCTGCACTATAGACTATGGGCTCCATTTTCGTCACCGCTAAACCCCTTATCGCTAAACTTCTTTGCTTCCTTCCTTGCTTTTTTTTTTTACTGTTTTGAAAAACATTTTGGAATAGTTCAACGTACCAATCTATTGACACCTTATGAGCTTGAAGACTGGCCATTTTAAATATTGATTTTTTTTTTTTTAATAATTAAAAAAGGCATAAGGGGTATAGTTGTGACAAAAATCTATGTTTGACCCTTAGTGTCCTGAACGCGTTTTGGTGTTTTATCTGTTGAAAAATAGCAGATCAACAAGCTCATGACATGAGCTTGTTGTTCTGCTATTTTTGAAAAATTGTGAAAATGTGCTGCAAATCTCTGAATACATTATTTTGGAAGCAAACATTTTATCTCAATTTTTCGCTTCTGGGGAACCCCTAGAACAACATGTTTTCAGATGGCGGTCTGCAGCCAAATATGGATAATTCTGGTGGTCCTTGGCTAGAAATATGTTGGCATCACTGACACAGGAGCACAGATTTTTCAGAAAAACTAGAATCTAGTGTCAGAAACTATAGAATCTAGTGTCAAAAACTCGATTCTAGCATCAGAAACTAGATTCTAGTGTCAAAAAGGAGATCCTAGCATCAGAAACTATCATTTAGTGTCAATAACTAGAATCTAGTGTCGGAAACTACTGTAGAATCTAGCGTCAAAAGCTAGAATGTTGCTGCAGCTATAATCTGGTGTCAGGAACTACTGTATAATCTGGTGTCAGAAACTCCAATCGAGGGTCAGGACACAATGGGTTAAGGCCTAGATTTTCGTCGCCACTAAACCCCTTATCCCTTAACTTTTGTCTTTGTAAACTATTTAAAAAAATATATTTAGAATGGCCTACAAGCTCACACTGTGTCAATAGATTGGCACATTAAACAATTCCAAAAATAGTAAAAAAAAAAAAAAGAATTTAGGGATAAGGGGCTTAGCAAGGGAAAAGAGCCCTAAGTTCCTATGTGTGGAAAATGTTCACTTTGCTGAATGCTGTTTTGTGTTTTGTCGTAAACTAACGAATATATGGAACAACAACATTTATGAGTGTGGAAAGTGAACTGCTGCTGTACTTTCACACTCGACCCTCGTGCACACACACACACACACACACACGCACGCACACACACACACACACACACACACACACACACACACACACACACACACACACACACACACACACACACACACGCATGCACACATAGGCTGCTGTAATGAAATTCTCATAGATTTCGACCGCCTTGCCCTTTGCAGGCTAATGTGGAAACTTCCATTTCAGGGCCATGAAGAGTATACAAGAGTCGTGTGTGTGTGTGTGTGTGTGTGTGTGTGTGTGTGTGTGTGTGTGTGTGTGTGTGTGTGTGTGTGTGTGTGTGTGTGTGTGTGTGTGTGTGTGTGTGTGTGTGTGTGCTCATGTTATTTTCCTTACTTACAATTAGGGAAAGATGGAGTCTAGTTTTAGGGTTAGAATTTAGCAGTTTACAACTACCACCGTAGGCGACTTTAGGCTCTCCCAGCAGGGCATGGATCTGTAACTCTTGAGAGTTACAGTAAATTATATTTAAACATCTGAATTACGTAATTTTCAAGAATCTACACAATTAGAAAATGTAGACGAATTTATTTCTCCTAAATTATGGACAAAAACTTAGCCACTATAGCCACTAGAACATACTAAGTATAAATGAGTATGAAGTTACAGTACAATTGAATGAAGTTACAACTGACATTTTTTCCCCCTATAAATAACCTTTTTTTTGGCCACCAACGGGGATGCAAGTGCGCCCCTGGCACCCTCCAATGACTACCACTTACGATATATGAGCAAGCATGGTAATGCCCAGAGCCTTATGCTGGGAGAGTTCGGATATTGAGGGGGTCAGAAACCAGAGCGGAGCAACCAGTCGCCACGTGACTATACAGAGCCTCTCTGAGTCCTAACTGCAGTTGGGAATAGGGATGTCACGGTATCCGGTATTACCGGTAATACCGGTATGGGACCACAAAACCGGTACTTTGCTTGCCCACCGAATGTACCGAAAAAACAAACAAACAAAAAAAAACAATATTGCACGTTCTAACTAGATGTAACTCTTTGAGAGCGTAAACATGAAACCAAATGGACCCATATTGCGGGTCCATTTGGTTTCATGTTTACACTCTCAAGAGTTAAAGTATTCATCATGAAGTCTACACAACTAGAGAATGTAGAAGATTAATGGTCATTTGGATCTGTATGTTTGGTTGTTTCGTTTACCAAATCCAGCCTGGAATTCTGGACAAAAGCAAAAGAAATCTTTAGTTTTTGGTCTGTGGGGCTAAAATGTCATCATATATGTTATTTATTACTCATGTTGATTGAGTATTTGGCCTGTATGTGCCAGGACTCCGAGGACATGTAATGGCCAAACTATAAAACCGATAATACCGGTATCAAAGCAAACTATAAAACCGGTATTGAGATTCTTACACCGTGACATGCCTAGTTGGGAATACATTGTTTTCAACGATAACGGCGTAAATAAGAGCTATAGGTAGCCTACATATGCAAAACGACAGCTATTTTAAAGTATCGTTCAGTCTGTACAGACAGAACAAGGGTTTTAAAGTCATTAAAGATGGGTTAAATATCTGAGTCCAACGCACTATTGCGAGGAGGTCAGTTGTTAACAGTGTGTGTGAATGGGGTGCTGTTGGCTCTATGCTCCTCCAGCAGATTGTCAGTTGTTAACAGTGTGTGTGAATGGGGTGCTGTTGGCTCTATGCTCCTCCAGCAGATTGTCAGTTGTTAACAGTGTATGTGAATGGGGTGCTGTTGGCTCTATGCTCCTCCAGCAGATTGTCAGTTGTTAACAGTGTATGTGAATGGGGTGCTGTTGGCTCTATGCTCCTCCAGCAGATTGTCAGTTGTTAACAGTGTGTGTGAATGGGGTGCTGTTGGCTCTATGCTCCTCCAGCAGATTGTCAGTTGTTAACAGTGTGTGAATGGGGTGCTGTTGGCTCTATGCTCCTCCAGCAGATTGTCAGTTGTTAACAGTGTATGTGAATGGGGTGCTGTTGGCTCTATGCTCCTCCAGCAGATTGTCAGTTGTTAACAGTGTGTGAATGTGGTGCTGTTGGCTCTATGCTCCTCCAGCAGATTGTCAGTTGTTAACAGTGTATGTGAATGGGGTGCTGTTGGCTCTATGCTCCTCCAGCAGATTGTCAGTTGTTAACAGTGTATGTGAATGGGGTGCTGTTGGCTCTATGCTCCTCCAGCAGATTGTCAGTTGTTAACAGTGTGTGTGAATGGGGTGCTGTTGGCTCTATGCTCCTCCAGCAGATTGTCAGTTGTTAACAGTGTGTAAATGGGGTGCTGTTGGCTCTATGCTCCTCCAGCAGATTGTCAGTTGTTAACAGTGTGTGAATGGGGTGCTGTTGGCTCTATGCTCCTCCAGCAGATTGTCAGTTGTTAACAGTGTGTGTGAATGGGGTGCTGTTGGCTCTATGCTCCTCCAGCAGATTGTCAGTTGCTAACAGTGTGTGTGAATGGGGTGCTGTTGGCTCTATGCTCCTCCAGCAGATTGTCAGTTGTTAACAGTGTGTGTGAATGGGGTGCTGTTGGCTCTATGCTCCTCCAGCAGATTGTCAGTTGTTAACAGTTGTGTGAATGGGGTGCTGTTGGCTCTATGCTCCTCCAGCAGATTGTCAGTTGTTAACAGTGTATGTGAATGGGGTGCTGTTGGCTCTATGCTCCTCCAGCAGATTGTCAGTTGTTAACAGTGTATGTGAATGGGGTGCTGTTGGCTCTATGCTCCTCCAGCAGATTGTCAGTTGTTAACAGTGTGTGTGAATGGGGTGCTGTTGGCTCTATGCTCCTCCAGCAGATTGTCAGTTGTTAACAGTGTGTGAATGTGGTGCTGTTGGCTCTATGCTCCTCCAGCAGATTGTCAGTTGTTAACAGTGTGTGTGAATGTGGTGCTGTTGGCTCTATGCTCCTCCAGCAGATTGTCAGTTGTTAACAGTGTGTGTGAATGGGGTGCTGTTGGCTCTATGCTCCTCCAGCAGATTGTCAGTTGTTAACAGTGTGTGTGAATGGGGTGATGTTGGCTCTATGCTCCTCCAGCAGAGCTCTGGTGTGCCCACGCGCGTTGAGAGGGAAAGACAGTTGCTCGTCTGAATGGTCAGGCCTGCCTTCGTCCTGTAATACAGGGGTTTTCAACCTTTTTGACACCAGGGACCACCATTTATTTGGCATTTGAGTCACGGACCACCATTTGATTATATTTTCACCCCAGACCTAAAAAAAAAAAAAAAAAAAAATCTTTTGATTTTGTCCACAATTCTAGGCTGTATTCTGCCAACAAAACGGTGTAAACTTCTTAATTAAGTGGTGCTAATTCAGATGATGAATATTTTAACTCTTGAGAGTGTAAAAATGAAACCAAATGGACCCGCGCGGGTCCATTTGGTTTCATTTTTACACTCTCAAGAGTTACATCTGGTTAACCAACTTTCCATCGTTTAGCCTGGGACCACCTGGAACCTTCTCAAGGACCACTGGTGGTCCCCGGACCACCTGTTGAAAACCCCCACTGTAATAGGATCTGTGCGGTGGTGGTGGTTAAAGATGTCTACTGTCTCCCCCGTGTCTGTGATGATGATGATGATGATGATGATGATGGTGATAGTGATCGCGATGGTGATGCACAGCAGATGGAGAGGAGGTTGTCGGGGCCGGGCCGAGGGGGTGATGTCATCCTCACAATCGATAGAGCGGCTAATGTGATCCGCGCTAAAATGATTATAGCGCCAGCTTTGGTAAAGCCTTCGGGGGTTCGACTGAGCGCTGCCGACCGCGGGTGAGGTGTTTTTTGGGGGGCAGGGCGATATTCCATAAAGTACTCTGACTTGTACTTTGACTATGACTTGTACTTTGAGGACAGGTGATCTTGGTATGGGAGGCGGCTTCATCGCCATGGAAGGCAATGAAGTCGCACCCATACCATTTTCAGTTTCAGGACTTTTATTAGTCAAGTAAAGCATCAATAATAACATCAGTTGTTGTTGAAGTTGCAACAGACACACAGCATGCATAAAGCTAAAGGTCTGACTCAGAGTTTTCTGTTTTCAATGATGAAATGCTGTTGGTTTAGTGGTGACACAACTGTAGTTAGTTAGTAGCAGTAGTAGTAGCGTTTCAAATCATTTTAAATATAAGCACTTTAATTTGAAATATGTTTGAAATTTGGGTTGTTTTGCAAGCTATCATGTCTGGTGGGGCAGTCGGGGCATTTAGGGGAGCATTGCCCCCCCCCCCCATGCCCATGCCTAGATCCGGCCCTGGCATGCTATGATTTTGACGTATTTGTAGTTGACTTGAGTATTTTCCATTCCACACACTTCGGATCCAAATATTGTACTTTTACTTGCTTTAAGTGTGTGTTTGAGGATCTGAGGTTTTTATGTGAATATGTATCCATGTGAGAAGTATTGACAAGCGTGTGACTGAATAACATATCAATAAATGAAAAAAATGAATGATCAATCAAATTTTCAACATTCTTTTTTTTACAGCAGTACACCAGTTGGCTGTATATTTGCGTCTGGCCTCTCCCTCTCTGTACTTGCTGGTGATGGAGGGGCTACAGATTCCATGCAGGCTTTGACCTCCAAGTCTTATAAATAAGAGATAAATGAGCCAGACACCAGAGCAGGCAGGAGTGGGGGCAGCTATCAACACAGACCAGGGACCCGTGGGAGAATACTATCCATATGAGGTCACTGTCTGTGTGTGTGTGTGTGTGTGTGTGTGTGTGTGTGTGTGTGTGTGCGTGTGCGTGCGTGCGTGCGTGCGTGTGTGTGTGTGTGTGAGAGAGAGTGAGTGAGAGTGTGTGCATGTGTGTGTATACGTGTGCTCATTGTGTCCAAAAAATAGAACTAGGTTATGGTCTAACATTTACATGTTAGATTTTTTTCCCCAACTCTTACAGACTTGCACAACCCCCAAAAAAATCCTATTTGGATGGAATGGATTGATTGATTGATTGATTGATTGATTGATTCATTCATTCATTCATTCATTCATTCATTATTGGTGTCTTAAACTTTTTCATTGACTTTTTCATCACTTGTACAGTTGATGACAAAATAAAATACACTGTACAGGGCCACACATGAGATATCCTTAACTTGCTTCCTTACCTGCTTTTAACTGGTTAAAACTTAAAAGCATAAACACAAGAAAGCATGGAAGGCTGATTCGTTTGCTCTTGTAGATCAGCCATCCAACGCTGTAGTGTGTGATCGGGTGTATTTTCAGCGGGAAAGTATCAATCACTTTGGCAGCGTAGATGAGGCAGACTCAGACACTGTTTGTCGTATTCTGCTCTGCTGTCAAAAATAGCGGCCGATGTGCGCATACATGTGCAAGAAGTTTCGTACAGCAAGCTAATTGCGCTAAAAGACAAAAAAGGACGAGGAGTATTGTATTTTCAGGAATGAACAGAGGAATTTGCTTTTGTAGAGAGAGCAGGTTCTGCAGTGTCTAACATGCAATGATAAAATAGCAAAATCACAACAATGTTATTAAAAAATAACTCAGACTTATTGTACTTAGTGTTGAAATTACATAAAATGCACAACTTGTATTTTAGGATTAAAAAAAATTGTATGGCTCTCACAGAATTTCATTTAAAAATATGTGGTGTTCATGGCTCTCTCAGCCAAAAAGGTTCCTGACCCCTGCAATAGACCATACAGTCAGCCTGCAGAGCCGTGCATGCATGGATCCTGTTTCCACACCCCAACTGCTGTTATTTGTGCATTTGTGTTTTGTTTGTGTGCCCTTACGCACACATGTGTGTGGGCGTGGGAGGAGAGGGGGGATCAAGTAAAACTATGAGGTTATTCTGACACGCGGGGGGCCAGAGTTGTTGCATGGGGTGCAAAGAAAGAAATGCCCCCCCCAGGGATTATGGAGGGGATTGGCTGAGGCATCTGAACCCTGTGTCCACATCCCAACACACACACACACACACACACACACACACACACACACACACACACACACACACACATAAAAAAGAGGAAGAGAGCGCCTTGCTTTGTGTTTTCCGAGAAGAGAACAGCGAACACGTCAACATGCAGCGGCCATTGTGTACTGAAAGAGAGAGAGGTGACATCATTCACCCCCTCGGCGGGGACCAATGAGACGCCCTCATGCACGCACGCAACGCACACACACACAGCCCAGGGGCGGATGTAACATTTCCCATGGGGGGGGGGGGGATAGACTATTAATTGCAAAGATTTGGCATGTTAGTATGGCGGTGTGGCTCTGCTTGTGTGATATCAAATCTATGTAACGAGACATAGGTCTGATATCACATTTTGATATCTCAGATTTCTGTGTCTCGGCACCGAGACGCAGCTCTGATATCAACAACCCCCCCGAGCAGAGCCAAGCATAAACACATTACACAGATACAATCATTCCAAATACACACCAAACATATCACAGACCATAGAACACATAGAACACATGATCACAGATACCAATAACAGAACTAGACGCTACAATGCTATGATCCACAAATGATCATCTCATAATTAGCCACTCAGAACTAGTGCCACAGGAAGAAGTCCGGGGAGGAGGAGGAAATTTGAACACCATGCCTAGATCCGCCCCTGACAGGGCCAGCAGCGGTTTGTGGGCAATAAAAGAGGCCACTCACACACAAAGCACAATAAGCTCACAAAGTCCCAGTTTGCAGAGCGACCGCCAAGCCACTCCATTGACCGTCCCAGACATCAACAATGGCCATTTGATGAATCTCCACGACACACACACACACACACACACACACACACACACACACACACACACACACACACACACACACACACACACACACACACACACACACACACACACACACACACACACACACACACACACAGGCCTACTATCAATTTCCCAGCGCGCCAAGCTCCTACTCTACAACCTGCATCTGTCTCACACAACAACAGCAGAGTCTGTTGTTGCATGTCTCTCTCTCTCTCTCTCTCTCTCTCTCTCTCTCTCTCTCTCTCTCTCTCTCTCTCTCTCTCTCTCTCTCTCTCTCTCAGTCGCTGCCAAACTGTCTGTAGACTGCACAACTTTCCCCCCTCCCATGTCGATTCAATAGCCCCTTGTATGCCCCCAGAGGAGAACATAGGCCCATAGTGCCAAACAGGACTGGCACACAACGCGCGCGCACACACACACACACACACACACACACACACGCACGCACGCACGCACGCACGCACGCACGCACGCACGCACGCACGCACGCACGCACGCACGCACGCACGCACGCACGCACGCACGCACACACACACACACACACACACACACACACACACACACAAGCAGCAGCAGCGTGGGCACGTGAGAAAAAAGTGGGCGGCAGGCCTGCGGGCAGTCATTGGGCAGCCCTTGGCTACTCGTTGTACTTGTTGTTGATCCACAACAGCACAGATAAGCGGTGGCTGCGGACTCTCTGCCAGACACAATAACACAATTGGAGACAGAGGCGGATCCAGGCATGGGCAATGGGGGGCAATGCCCCACTAAATGCCCAGACTGCCCCACCAAACATGACAGCATGCAAAACAACCCAAGATATTTCAAATTAAAGTGCTTATAATTAAAATGATTTGAAACACTACTACTGCTACTAACCACGGCTGTGGCACCACTAAACCAACAGCATTTCATCATTGAACACAGAAAACTCTCTGAGTCAGACCTTTAGCTTTATGCAAGCTGCGTGTTGCAACTTGAACAACAACTGGTGTTATTAGTGATGCTTATATACAAGTTACAGGACTAATAAAAGTCCTGTAACTCAAAATGGTATGGGTGCGACTTCATTGTGTGATGAAGCCGCCCCCATACCATTTTCTCAACCCCCCCCCCCAATCCCTGGACCACTGGTTGAAAACCATTGTCATGTATCCATAGTGTGCTTGCTTTACAAACTCTGACAAAATGGCCGCCCCTTTACCGTGTGACTGTTTGGACATGCAAATGGCATAAGTGTCATGCGGGATACTATCTCCCACTCATACCGCGTGGGAGATAGTAGACAGATAGGATCTGCTGTGTTTGCATGTCCCAGAGGGCATGCACGCGGTGGAAACTGCCCACAGGCTCCACAACATGCTCTGTCTGTTTGCTGGAAACACACATGCAGCAGGCAGCTAACAGAGGCTCATCACCGTGGGTGACATTTTATTTTTTTACTTTCGGTGCCTCGACTTTCAGTTCCTTGCCCATGGTGAGTTGGCGTATCACGTGAGAGTCTGTTGGCTGCCTCAGCGGTTGGCCATATAGAGAGGGTCATGGTATTTCCACACTCACTCCAGAGCGCCGCATTGAAGATAAAAGAAGCTGATCTAGAAGCTCAAAACGCGTTTCACTGTGATGTACTAATTTACTGGGACGGCAGTGGTTCAGAGGTAGAGTAACCGAATGGTAACCACAAGGTCGCCGGTTCGATCCCGGGCTCCCGCAGAGTTAGTGTCGACGTGTCCCTGAGCAAGACACTGAACCCCTAATTGCTCCTTATGTGCTAGTTAGTAGGTACCTTGCATGGTTTCCACTGCCATCAGTGTATGAATGTGAGTGTGAATAGGTGAATTGATGAAGGCGCTGTATAAATGCACCATTTACCATTTTGAATTGAAAACCTGAACATATTTTTTGCTATTTCCTAAATTTGGAATCCTGAAAAGTAACCTTTTTAAATTCCATGCAGTTATAGTATACTATGAAGTGTAATACAAAGACATTGGGCATAAAAAAGACAATAACATTTTGTGGCCACCGGGGAACCACTTGTGTGGCGTATTGTATTCTGTGTTGAACAATTAGTGGAAATAGCCAAGCATGTATGACTGTAGCGTAAAGAACAGTGATGGGCAAGTTACTGGGAAAATGTAGTAAGCTACACTACAAGCTATCCCTACACAAGCTACACGACAAAAGTAGCTTGATGTAGCTTGCTACATCAACACTACATATAAAAATATATATCTCAACTTAATGTACAACTTTCTAAATAATAATCACAATAATAAAATAATATCAAATGTGTATTATGTATATTAGAGGGATGTATATTTGAGGTTTTCAACCCATTAAAAATGGGCGGAATTTGAAAGTGTGTGTGGGAAAATGTAGTAAGCTACAGATAAAATCCTTGTTACTCAAAATAAGTAATGTAGCTTCACTACAAGCTACTCGAAGCAAGTGGTGTAGCTTCACTACCAGCTATTCCCAGAACAAACGGAAGCACACCTGTAAAGTAAACTACATAGGATTGAAGTTTTCGATGGGTACATTTTTGTTCCTTTTGGACAAGACATAGCACGTTTTACATCAAGGTGCCCACTCTCATGTTAGGGCGTTCACTTGTCTTGTCTTGTTAGTAGATCTTTATAATTCAGGTGCACGGTTCGGTTCAGCCGAGGAGAGGCTGTTAAAACGCCCTGTGGCGTGGAGGGCTGCCGTGTGCATGGCATGATGAATGCCATGCTGAAAACAATCGAATCTAATTTGAGCACAAGCACTCAATCACAGAGAATGTGTGTTTTTGCCGGAGACGTGTATAGTCTGTGTGTGATGTTCAGTATGTGCGTGACGCAGCGTACGCACTCCGTACAAGCAGGGGCGGATGTAACATTTCCCAATTGGTGAGCAGAATAAAATGGTATGGGGGCGGCTTCCCATATCGAAGCCGCACCCATATATATCATTTGCTGAAGAGATGTAATCAGCAAAGGCACTCTGAGAAGAGTGAGAAAAGAGAGAGAGAGAGAGAGAGAGAGAGAGAGAGAGAGAGAGAGAGAGAGAGAGAGATAATACGCTTTAGCTTTCAGGGTGATAGCTGGTTGTGTTGTCTCCGGCCTTATACTGTATACCTGTTGTTACAGTGTAAGGCTGTAATATACATGTGGTATTGTTACAGTATATGTCACAGTTGCTGTGGTGATGGCCTTGTAATACTGGTAAGAGCTAAACATTCTGTATAACGCCTTCATTCTGCAAAATATAAAGACAGCAGTGCCAGAATCTATTCAGTTTACTGCAAGTGCTGTATTGAATTGTAAGGTTCCCTGTAAGTATGTTTTGAGATATGTTGTGCTTGAACTCAAGTTGTTTTCTTTAATACAGGGTGGCTAGATATAGGAAACGTGGTTGCTCAAGTGTCCTTGGGCAAGATTCTGAACTCTTGCCATGTATGTTTTTTTTCTGCCATCGAATTAGTGTGTGCGTGCACAGAGAAAAACCAATGGTCAAAAACAACCTAACTTCGGTCAAATTTCAACCAAACGTAGAGGTTGAATAAGGACCAACTGGGTCTTTGGTCAATTTGACCAAATAATGCGTGTTATTATATTTGACCGAATGCATTTGGTTACATTAATAACCCAATTATGAGGGTCAACATAACCTAAGTACCAGTTGATTTGACCGAACATATTAGCTTGCATCAATAACCTAATTTTGATGGTCAAGATGACCCAAATACCAGTTGATTTGACCAGACATATTAAGTTGCATTCATAACCTAATTTTGAGGGTCAAGATTACCCAACTGCCAGTTGAATTGATACAGAATATTCAGTTAACCCATTTGTTTTATTAAAGGGAAATTCCACCCATTTAAAGGGGAACTTCGCCACTTTTCAACACTCTTTGTGTGGTGTTGGTCATTAGCATACATGCTAATGGCCTCCTGATTAATAACATTGGGATTCTGTGGCTCCAGCGCCGTGCTTCCCAGCACAGCGAGTATGTGGACGGGTAAGGTTACCTTACCGGTCTGAGTAACGGTCTGAGTGCCGGTCTGAAGGAAAAGTCGTTGCAGTGTTGTGTTTACAGTGTTGGACGCATTCCTCGGCTTTAGTATCCTATCTGTTCCTGTAAAAAGTATAAATAATTTCATTTTTCGTCATTTTGTCCGAGAAATTCTACAATACCCACAGTGCACCGCGGCATCCGCTCAGCAGAGTGGGCGCGCGCAGCCGTTGAGCGGTCTTTTTCTGACGAGTCCAACTGGTGGAAGCAGTATTAGCCGAAGCAGTGTAGTTGTGATCGAAAGATAAACTTTATATTTAGTTGGTAGTAGTGGGAGTTTTACTAGTAGTAGTTGTAGTAGTAGTGGTGGTGTTGATAGTAGTAGCAGTGAAGTAGTAGTTGGTGGTGGGGCTGGTGGAGGAGGAGGAGGAGAAGGAGGAGGATTAGTTAGCGTTTGAGATAGGAGGAGGGGGAGGAGGAGGCGACGGAGTAATAGTAATAGTAGTAGTACTTGTACTCGTACTACTAGTAGTGGTAGTAGTAGCAGTAGTAGTAGTAGTAGTGGTGTTGGTGGTGGTCGTGCTCGTAGTAGTACAACGTTAGTTGTTGACTATGGCTGCTCCTGACGACTTTTTGGATGACGACGAGTTTTTTTCCCTGCTGTCGGAATCCACTGTACAGCGTTATTTATATGAGCCGGAGTACAGCGAGGAGGAATTACAGCAGCGAGAAGGACAACAACAAAACAAATGCATTACATCAATACCAGGAAAACCAACATATACACAATATCAAGAATGACGTAATAAAATGTAGTTAAATGTAGTTATAATAAAATGCGTATTAGGCTACAGACCCACAGGCCACGCAGAATTATTATTTTAGCTGTACTAGTAAATAATTGCACTGCTATTCGAGTTATACACTAGGGACATTCCTAACATCAGTTTCTACATGCTGTGCTGGGGACCCCTACTCGACATTTCTAACCATTTTCCACATGTTGGGGACCCCTACTCAACATTTGTAACATCAGTTTCTACATGTTGGGGACCCCTACTCGTCATTTCTAACACCATTTTCTACATGTTGGGGACCCCTACTCAACATCTGTAACATCAGTTTCTACATGTTGGGGACCCCTACTCAACATTTCTAACAAAACGTTGGTGTACATAAATGCCTGGTTTACAATGGGGCTCTATGGGCTTGTAGACTATAACCATAACAGACGTAACCAAAACATATATTCCCGTCGTGGTTCAGAATGGAAATAAAGCAAGGGAGACATTATTTCCTATTTCCTATTTCACGCATTTATCTATCAAGTTGCAGCCTGCCCTGCAGCATAAGCACAACACAATGGAGTTATTCTTCCAGTAAACACGCTTATGATAAAAGTAAAAATTTCAAACTTACTGCAAAAGTGCTCAGGGTAGAGTAGTATTTCGGGTTTGCAGAGAAAGAAGCAGTAGCAAAACTGACAGCAGTTGGGACATACCACTCACTCGTTTAAAAAAAGAGGGGGGGAATTGGACCAGTCCACTCCATCAATAAATCAATTCAACCAAAGTCTGTGACCTAACAAATTGGTTATTCTCATTAAAACAACCCAAAACCAATAACCAAATAAAACAACCCATGAATTCGGTCAAAATGAAATCCCTGCAACTCAGGAAAAGGTTATGGCTTCAAGAAATAACCCAGGAAAGTGACCTAACACCATTGACTGAAGTGTTTAGTTGCAATTTTGACCGATTAGTTTTTTGTGTGTACAGTGTGCTGTGTGTGTGTGTGTGTGTGTGTGTGTGTGTGTGTGTGTGTGTGTGTGTGTGTGTGTGTGTGTGTGTGTGTGTGTGTGCGTGTGCGTGCACGTGTGTGCGT
>CM076987.1:35207672-35317249 GCA_039105355.1 Benthosema pterotum
CAGTGGTCCCTGAGAGGGTTCCAGGTGGTCCCCAGCTAAGTTGGTTAACCAGATGTAACTCCTGGTGGTCCCTGGTGTCAAAAAGGTTGAAAACCCCTGCTATACGGCATGTGGAGCTGTAGAGACATCTACAGCTCCACTATGTGAAATTCCGGGGGTATATACAAATGTAACCAAATGGACCTAGGCCAAGGGTTTTCAACAGGTGGTCCGGGGACCACCAGTGGTCCCTGAGAGGGTTCCAGGTGGTCCCCAGCTAAGTTGTCTAACCAGATGTAACTCTTGAGAACGTAAAAATGAAACCAAATGGACCCTTGCGGGTCCATTTGGTTTCATTTTTACACTCTCAAGAGTTAAAATTCATCATCTTAATTAGCCTACAAGTCTACACAACTAGAAGATTAATGGTCATTTTTATCTGTATGTTAATTTGCCTGTTTTGTTTCCCCAAATCCAGCCTGGAATTGTGGACAAAAGCAAGAGAAATCTTGCTTTTGTCCACATCTAATCTAAAATGTCCTCCAATGGTGGTCCGTGGCTCAAATGCTGAATAAATGGTGGGCCCTGGGATGAAAAAGGTTGAAAACCCCTGACCTAGGCTAAATAGTTCACCTCACTTCAACCCTGGGAACAAACTGCAAGCCCTAAATAACTTAACCCAAAGCAAACCCACAATTTGGCGTGGCCAAATAATACACGTTAGCTTTCAGGGTGATAGCTGGTTGTTTTGTCTCTGGCCTTCTACTGTATACCTGTTGTTACAGTGTAAGGTTGTAATATACATGTGGTATTGTTATATCCACTACTTATAGATTTTTACTGCAGCTCGTCACAGTTGCTGTGGTGATGGCCTTGTAATATTGGTAGGAGTTAGACGTGAGATTCTGTATAACGCCTTCATTCTGTAAACTATAAAGACAGGCAGCGGCAGAATCTATTCAGTTTACTGCAAGTGCTGTATTGAATTGTAAGGTTCCCTGTAAGTATGTTTTGAGATATGTTGTGCTTGAACTCAAGTTGTTTTCTTTAATACAGGGTGGCTAGATATAGGAAACGTGGTTGCTCAAGTGTCCTTGGGCAAGATTCTGAACTCTTGCCGTGTGTGTGTGTGTGTGTGTGTGTGTGTGTGTGTGTGTGTGTGTGTGTGTGTGTGCGTGCGCGCGTGCGTGCGTGCGTGCGTGTTGTAGAGAGTTTTCCAAGTTTGCGCGTCTACTATTGTTTGTGTTCAAGATTTCCTTGCCAAATGTGAACACAAATAAATATGTTAAAATGTGTATGTGAGAGAGAGAGAAAGAGAGAGAGAGAATGTATGAATATAATGCATCTATGTAAACATTTAATTTTTTACTTATAAATACAGTGCATGTTGATGTGGTGCTTTCTTCTTGACAAGAAAAGCGAAACCGTATATATATATATATATATATATATATATATATATATATATATATATATATATATATATATATATATATATATATATATATATATATATATATATATATATATATATATATATATATATATATATATATATGATGGAATACACAGCATAGAAACAGTGGTAAATATAGCAGCAGAAACTATTAAACAATAACACTTGTACAACGTTAAAGGTGCCTCAGTTTATGTCCTTATGTCCTGTGCAATGGCTCCTAATTGTACCGTGTAACCTCTAAATATTTCCAGTATGGGCATTATTGTGGCCCCATTTACTTACTGGTGGTCACGAGGGGTCACTTTGGTGGTGCTGTTGTTGTTGACTTTTGTCACAGTGCTCCTCCATGGTGTTAGATTCTCCTGAACGGACCTCTGTGTTTCCCGGCCAGTGTTGCCAACAGCCAAAATCCAAAATGCACTAGAATGTATGCGCTAGAGCAGTGGGTTTTCAACCGTTTTCACACCAGGGCCCACTGTTTATTCTGAATTTTAGCCACAGAGGACCATCTTTCGATGTTGAGATTAGTCTCTCAGCCTAATTTAGGAGAAATAACGGACAAAATGTTGGTCAAAATAGCAATTCTTCTACATTTTCTAAATGTGTAGATTCTTGAAAATGAGGTAATTCAGATGGTTAAATATGTTTTAACTCTTGAGAGCGTAAAATGAAACCAAACGGACCCGAAAGGGTCCGTTAGGTTTCATTTTACGCTCTCAAGAGTTACAGATCTGTAAGGGTCCATTTGGTTACCAATGGTCCTTTCTAGGAAGGAAGGAGGACTCTATCATAGGAGGAAAAATGGTGAAAAACGAGGGTTTTATCTCTGGCGCCTGTCAACCAATTTCACCCCAACTTACCAGCCAAAAAGCACCAGATTTTCCGCCAGGAGTTTTTCACTAATTTTGGCGCTATAGGGGGGGTCTGGAAAAAAGCTAAATATAGCAACAAATGCACCAAGTTGGCAACACTGTTCCCGGCCACGGTTTCTTTTCTCGGCACCCTCTGGGTCAGCTGATCTCTATTCAGCAGTAGTTGAGAAGCCACTAAGGCAGACAAACAGAAGCCTCTATTCACCGGCGGGCCGACTCTCACTCGCAGCGGCCCGCGACTTGACCTCTTGGCATCCGACGCACTGACACGAGTGACCTTTGCGTGTGTGTAACGCCCGGGATTCGAACCCGGGTCTCTCACGTGAAAGTCCAACATCTTAACCACTAGATCAAAGGGATGTCCCCTGGTCCAGGGGCAGATAGACTTTGGAGGACATCACGACAGAGGCTGTAGCCGCCTGCTACACTCACCTCCCTTTTGACCTCCTTCCACGGGAAAACCCGATCCGGGTCACGGGACCAATGTAACACCTGGGATTCGAACCAGGGTCTCCCACGTTTAAGTCCAACATCTTAACCACTAGATCAAAGGGATGTCCCCTGGTCCAGGGGCAGATAGACTTTGGAGGACATCACGACAGAGGCTGTAGCCACCTGCTATACTCACCGCCCCTTTTGACCTCCTTCCACGGGAAAACCCGATCCGGGTCACGGGACCAATGTAACACCCGAGATTCGAACCAGGGTCTCCCACGTTAAAGTCCAACATCTTAACCACTAGACCAATGTCTACAGAGGCTGTATCCACCTGCTACACCTGCAGGACTGGTCGATCCACAGGAGCCGTGGGTTTTGAAACCTTTTTGATACCAGGGCCCACTTATTTATTCAGCATTTGAGCCACGGACCACCGTTTCGTGACATTTTAGCCTCACACAGACCCCAAAAACTAAAGATTTATTTTGCTTTTGTCCCACAATTCCAGGCTGGATTTCGGAGAAGACAAAACAGCTAGTTAAACGTACAGTAGATCAAAATGATTAATCTTCTACATTCTCTAGTTGTGTAGACTTGGAGCTAATTCAGATGATGAATATAATAAATATGAAACCAAATGGACCCGCAAGGGGTTTCATGTTTACGCTCTCAAACATGTTTACGCTCTCAAACATCTGGTTAACCAACTTTGCATCATGAGCCTGGGGGACCACCTCGAATCCTCTCAGGGACCAATGGTGGTCCCCGGGCCACCTGTTGAAAACCCTTGCACTGGAGGGAAGACATACAAATCTTTGGTTAAAATTCAATGTGTCAACACTGCAAAAAAATAGAAAATGAATATATAAGCAAACAATTCTAATTGTAGCCAGGCTATAAGATAACCGGTTGTTCTCAAAGCAGATTGCATTCCCATATAAATTCACGGCTAACGTTCTACTCAGAATAAGCCTAATATAATTAGTGATGTCCGGATACCGATACCAAAGTATCGGATCGGCTCTTTTTGTCCCTTTTTGTCATATCGGTATCGGCCAATACTGAATGTAGGTATCGGAAAAGTATCAGTATTGGTTATTTGTCTTTATCGGGTCACATATTGGCAAATATGCCTAACCAGTGATCAGACACAGGGGTAAGGGGTTGACACCATGGCAGTTAAGTAAAATGTTGGGTCATGTGGAGTTTGCTTTGGAGTTTCCCAAGTGCACATTTGAGACAGGAGGAGTCATTCCCAGTTGGTGACTTCATATAAAAGGTATTTTTTCTTTTGTATGTTATTATATATATTCTTCCCTGGTATCGGTATTTGGTATCGGTATCGGCTAACACAAAAATTGTGGTATCGGGATCCAATCGAAAATGAAAAAGTGGCATTGGGGGACATCCCTAAATATAATCAACAATATAATATAATCTTTTTTCTTTTGGTTTATGATCACGTGATTCTAGACCGACCATACGTCCGTATTTCCCGGGACATGTCCGTATTTCACGTCCTGTCCCGGGTGTCCCGGTTTATTTTTAGAAAATGAGGAAATGTCCCGGTTTTTGTAAAATTACTTTCATTCAGTTCCTTTCCGACACGTCTTTGCTTACATCGGACCAGTAAATCGACAGGCACTAGGGCACGTTCGGAAATTGCGCACTGAGTACACTGAGCAATGAAAACTAATAGGCGAGTGCGCTCCGGCGTGGTATTTCCGAACGTCCCCCTAGCACTGCGCACGATGACGTCAGCCCTAAGCAGAGTCAGTGCAGGAGCAGCAGCAGGCAGCCTTCGTCAGTCAGTTAGTAGACACTAGACAGCGTGGTTGTCAGTCTCCACTACCATGCCCAAGCGCAAGTGCACGTTTACAGACGAGTTACAGAAAAAAATCCCTGTATTCAGACCGGGGCGAGACAAAAGTATAGCGCTGTGCACTGTTTGCAAAGCAGGCACGTATGTCTCGCTCTGCAATGGTGGTGCAAGGGACCTAAAATCCCACATTGACACAGAAAAACACAAAAAAGCAGTTCGAGGCGATAGTAGCACCTGTTCGATATCTGAATATTTCGTGAAACCAGGGAAAGATGATGCAGTGAATGCAATTACTTTCTAAGTTGTTAATATACAAGAGGATTTTTTGTTAAATATTTTATTTTCATTTTTCCAGAAGACAATTGTTAACCTTTTTCAATAGCCTACAACAGACATTGTTGCATTCATGTCTGAAATTGAGGCTGAGTTTCAGTGTTGCTGTTCAGAGTTGTTAACTTATGACTTTGAAAAGCACATTGTGAAGCACTTTTGACTTTTTGAATAAATGCATTTAAGTAAAACCTTTCACATTGAGTAACAGAAATAATTTGTAATTGAAGTTATTTTTGTGTGTGTGTGACTTTTACTTGGGGGAACCCCCCCCCCCCCCCCCCCCCCGCTAAGCCCCCCCCGCTAAGGTGTCCTGGTTTTGTCCTTTTAGAATATGGTCGCCCTACGTAATTCAATAAATTACGTCTTTATCTCCCCCAATACAGTGACACGTAATTCTCACATCATTTGCACCGTTTCACCTCAGCTAGCACTTTTTTCGGTGTTTTCTAAACCACTTCTGCCTTTCCCAGAACATGTTATATTTACACCACACAAACCACTGCTGAGTCGTCAGAAAGACAACACACACACACACACACACACACACACACACACACACACACACACACACACACACACACACACGCCACACACTGGCCCCAAAACAAGAGGAAGCTGCTGTTGTGTTGTGACTGACTGCATCACTGACGCTGACACCACTGCAGGAAACTATCCAACCCAGGGGCAGATCTATGCATGGGCATGTGGGGGGGCAATGCCCCCCTAAATGCCCAGTCTGCCCCACCAAACATGATGCAAAACAACGCAAGATATTTCAAATTAAAGTCTTATATTTAAAATGATTTGAAACACTACTACTGCTACTAACTAACTACTGCTGTGTCACCACTAAACCAAAAGCATTTCATCATTGAAAACCGAAAACTCTCTGAGTCAGACCTTTAGCTTTATGCATGCTGCGTGTCTGTTGCAACTTCAACAACAACTGATGCTATTATTGATTCTTAGTTGACTAATAGAAGTCCTGTAACTGAAAATGGTATGGGTGCGGCTTCATCGCCCGTGTCGCTTCACGCCACGGGCGATGAAGCCGCACCCATACCATTTTCCTTCCCCCCAATTGGGAAATGTTATATCCGCCCCCGAACCAACCTATCCTCTGCTGCGGAAATACCCTATTGGCCTGAATATGTTTTTTTCCCCCAATGGAAATATCCTAAAAAAAAAAAAAAAAACGGATCGTCTTTTTATTGGGGAAGTTTTACCTATTCACCAAAGCAAACATCATGGCTTGTGCCAACGCCTTGGAATGTCTATTTACCTTAGTGGAGAACTCTGAGCCTCCCTACCACACAAATAGAATGCACTTTTTGGCCAGGAAGTTTTTCTTTTTCCACTGGAGAAGAAATATCTTCCATGAAGGGTTTTTCTGGCAGTATCGATATCAAGCAAATCCTGATGTTTTTCTGAAGGAAAAGCAATCACTTTCTGGACAAAAAGTGCATTTTATTTGCGTGGTGGTGGGCTCAAATATGAATCAACTTTGTGTCTGTTCACATCCTGAAAAGCTATTCTGAGCTGTTTGGTTGTGGTTATCATATTTTGAAATATCAATGAACATCTGGAGTTGCAGTCGTGGCAAGGTAACCACATAACCCAAACCTCTACAAAAGTGATCTTATAGACTTGTGCAGTGATGTCACCGACCCTGTTCCAGAAGTGGATTCCCCATTCATCTTTCTCACTTTTCGAAAATTATGCCGTGGACAAAGCCAACTCGGGTCGTGACGAATCATCATAATATTGTGTGTAATTGTCATGATTTGTCACGGCCCTAGTTGGTTTTGTCCGTGGCGCAATCATGTTTTTATTAAGCATTTTCGAAAAGTCTATGAGGAAAATGAATGAGGATTCCATTTCTGGAACAGGGACGGTGACGTCACTGCGCAGGTCTATACCCATTAAATACTGATCCAGAGAGCAATACAATGATCTAGCCAGAAGAAGGGACTTCTTTTTGCTGTAACTTTGTGGTGTCCCCAAGAGAATAACTCTCATTATATTGTGTGTGTGTGTGTGTGTGTGTGTGTGTGTGTGTGTGTGTGTGTGTGTGTGTGTGTGTGTGTGTGTGTGTGTGTGTGTGTGTGTGTGTGTGTGTGTGTGTGTGTGTGTGTGTGTGTGTGTGCATGTGCCATGCACGCATTATATAGTAACTTGTTTTTTTTTTCTGTATTCAAATCAGATGCCCATTATATTCATGATCTCCGCTCACGCTTTCCCCTCTGTGACCGCAATCAGCATGTCGTCCATATAGCCTATTAATAATAATATTAATAATGCCTGTGACCGGGCGGCCACACTGGAGAGCTTCCACTGTAGTCTGCTATCTTGGGCGGCCGACACTGTCATGTGACAAACCCTGCAGGCCCTCTCTCTCTCCTTAGTTGCACGCTATTGTATGATATGGGTTACATTTGCATGATGCGTCTCCTGAGGATGCCTTTGCATAACTTATACACGCACGCAGGGTCGGATCTAGGCATGGGCAAGGGGGGGGGGGGTGTCCCTCTTAATGCACTGACTGCCTCATCAATGCATGAAGACATGCAACAACAACCCAAATTTCGAAGATAGTTCAGGGTATAATGTGCTTAAAATTAAAATGATTTGAAACGCTATACGCTAAACCGACACCATTATATCATTGAAAACAGAAAACTCTCTGAGTCAGACCTTTAGCTTTATGCATGCTGTGTGTCTGTTGCAACTTCAACAACAACTGATGATATTATTGATGCTTTACTTGCCTAATAAAAGTCATGTCACTGAAAATGGTATGGGTGCGACTTCATGTCGCTTCGCGCCACGGGCGATGAAGTCGTCCCCATACCATTTTCGCCTGGCCCCCCCAAATGGGAAATTTTACATCCGGGCCTGCATACACGTGCACGCACGCAATTGCGCGCACACACAAGCATACACTTCCATGCACGCACACACACACACACAATAAATCTCTACGCAGCTCTTCTCCCCACCGAAGAGGGTCACATCCTTCAAGCAACGTGCATTATCTTTGCTGTTTATGTTTGCAACAGGGTGACCGGATGTCACTCCCCATTGTTATTTCCAACACTCATTTCCAAGACGTTTCAGGAGACACTGTCCATCATTGTGACTGGCAGGCATCGGTGTTCAAAGGGTCTCAGTTAGTCCGAGAGTTTGCTTGTGAATCTCTCTCATTGTAGCCTCGACACCCAGGCTTTCATTTTCGTTCGCCTTGCGCGAAAACGGAAAGCCTGGACTAACGCACGTTGGAAAGTGGCCTTGAGGGAGGAGTCAACCTTCCGGGGTGGGCGTCGCTCTAAATGATGTGACGTAGAACAGCAGTGGACGGGAGGGGGAGGGGCCGGGGATGACGACACGTTAGTGAGATCAAATCAGAGCGCAGCACTTCCGCCGTGTGGATCCCACGACACCCCCGCCCCCCAAGGCCAAAATCATTGAGGGCTAGACCAGGCTACTCTCATTGCCTCTTTTCCTGCAAGATGTGTACTAACACAAGAAATAACGACTACTATCCCCTATAGACAGTGCCAAGTTGGTCATACCACACATGAACAGCTCTGGTCTATAGCTCTACTGCTTCTGTGACTCTGCCTTGCAGTATAGACCTGCGCAGTGACGACACCGCCCCTGTTCCAGAAACGGATTCCCCATTCTTTTTTTCTCATAGACTTTTCGAAAATAATTTATATAAAGACGATTACGCCGCAGACAAAGCCAACTCGGGTCGTGACGAATCATGATGGCACACACAAACTTTTGGGACAATCAAATAATTTCTAAGATGAAAAACTAAACAAAAAGTTGTTAATTATATATTATATGACGATATTGTGTTTGTTGTCATGATTTGTCACGACCCGAGTTGGCTTTGGCCGCGGCGCAATCGTGTTTTTATTAACCATTTTCGAAAAGTCTATGAGGAAAATGAATGAGGAATCCACTAGTGGAACAGGGTCGGTGATGTCACTGTGCAGGTCTATAGTTATAGGGAAATCAGTGTTTTATCTCGCACAACCCAACATGACCAGCCTTTCTTCTGTTGCAGATATCTCACAAAGGGTTTACCTACTCACCAATATGAACATGGTTTGTGTGAGTAATAGAACTCCTACTTTTCCTCCCAGCCCCCCTCCCACAACACGTATAAAAAGCACTTTTTGGGCAGAAAGATTGTTTTTTTTTACTGAAAAATCAAACAGGATTTGCACCCTCTAGCTATATTGCCAAAATAAATCCTCCATAAAGAATATTTATCATCTGGTGAAAAGCAATAACTTTAATAACTTTGATTCATAGCTACTGGACCCTGCAAGGCTGCATCATGAAGCAGTAGAGCTATGGATCAGAGCTACACATGACCCATATCAACTGTTGATACGCCAGAGTGGTTATAAGAAAACAATAGGCAATATATGGCATTTGGTTAAATATGACATCAAGGCTTTTTTTTTTCAGTTTCTCATGTGTTTATGGTGAAAATACTTCATTAGACCCCTTAGTTTGGTTGTTACATGCAATGATGTCTTCCCTCTGTGTAGGGTGTCTTCATGGAGGCTGGAACCTTTAATGACAGTCAAGCCGATGGAAAAAATAACAGTGATAGGGTCAGTAACAAATCGCGAATTCTTTTCAACGGGTCTGGCGCTTTGTGCTCAGAAAACGACGTGTGATAGAGAGTGTGTGACGCCGGGTGTTTCGTGCGGCGTTCAGTGTTGTGTTGCGCGCATGCTCGTTTTGTGCACACATCCGTGATGTATTTTAAACCTCAATCCTGTGAGCTTTTTTTCTCTCGTCTGTCATCTTTCTCATCGGTCAGCACTGAGTTGCACGTTGGAATCACCACGATAATGTGTGCGTTTCAGACTTGCCGTCTGTAACGTCCTACATAGTGTTGGGAATATTACTATACCTTGTTAATGTATTACTTATTACTTATTACCTTCATTTTAAAGCAATATATTGTATTACAATATTGCTGTCTGAGCAAGTGTAATATATTAGTATTACTATTACATATATTACTTAAAAGAAAAATGCTGTACAAAATATATAATTAAATATTTAGTGTCACTATTAATCAAATATTGTGTAGGCCAGTGGCATAGCTACAATAAAGAATGCGCACTTGGCTATCTGGGAAATCCATATGAAATCAACTTGAAAAAACGTCCTCCTGAATAAATAATTTGATGACAAATTATAGAAAATAAGTAATTATTTAACTTCTGCAGTTGTCAAGACAATTTCACAAGAACATTTTCAACGAGACAGATTGACAAAAAGTAATATTGAAAGTAATGCAGTAATGCAGAAAGAAAAGTATAATATATTAGATTGTTTTTGCTAAGTAATATATTTATATTACAAGTTACTGCATTTTGGTAATATATTATGTAATATATTGAGTTACGTAGTGCACATGTCCCAACACTGTAACGTCCTACATAGTGACATGACAATTTCATCCCCTCCTCTAACGCCTCCCTCTTTATCGTACAACACCGTGCAGCTTATGTGGCCTAAGTTCAAGTGGATCATCACCCACCAGGCAAACCATGCAGACCTAGCTGCTATCCTTGTCCCATCCCTCCTGTCCCACACAATCCATACCCCATGTTCCTCAAGTGATCGGTTTGGATCTGCCCAACCTCGTTTGCAAGTGATTTCTCCATCCATGCAATGACGCTTCCCTCGAAGACGTGCACAGACATGCTTTTGTTCCATGTTTATTAATGTCATATGGTGGACCTGACTTTTTATTTCCACTGCTGTCGGTTAGAAATCTCTTAACTTCTGTTTTTATTCATGAATTTATTTTTTCATAATCTAACAGCCTAATCTGCTCCTTTTGCTGTTTCCGAATTTGGATCGTTCCACATATAAGTATTGGATATATGGGTTTTTTCCCAACCCGACATAGAGGCTATATCTTTTAATCTAACTTAATCCTCGGTCGGTTTATAGAAAAAAATTAACTACCCCCAATGCAATCAGCAAGGAATGTGGAATGAGCCTCGCTCCGTTTATTTTCCGTGGGATTGTAAATAAGTAATGCAATATAAAAAGAAGAAAAAAATAATAATTAAAAAAATAAACTAATAGTCTTTTGCTGCGTCTATATAGTGCCAAATGTTTCCAGTTAAAATCCTTGATTTGGCCCAAATAACGGCTAAAGTCTTGGAGCACGAGGATATAGCCAGCAGTCATCACAGGGGTGGATATAACATTTCTCAATTGGGGGGGCAGGAGAAAATGGTAAATGGTGCATTTCTTATATAGCGCCTTTATCCAAGGCGCTTCACATATATTGTGCATCACATTCACACAAAATTTCATACACTGATGGCAGTGGAAACCATGCAAGGTACCTACTAGCACACCAGGAGCAATTTGGGGTTCAGTGTCTTGCTCAAGGACACTTCGACACTAACTCTGCGGGTGGCCCGGGATCGAACCGGCAACCTTGTGGTTACCATCCGGTTACTCTACCACTGCCGCCAAAATGGTATGGGGGCAGAAGTCACACCCATACCATTGTTTGTAGGGCAGTCTGGACATTTAGGGGAGCACCCCTCCCCCCCATGCCCATGCCTAGATCCGCCCCTGAGCCATCACTGTGTTCGTAGGACCCTGCGTTCTGCCAAGAAAAACATCCAGGCCACATTTTTAACACCTCTCCATAAAACCAGAGTGTCTCCGTGCGGGCCTGTTTGCAGAGGGAATTAAAGCGATACCGCGGGGGCTGCTAACAGGGAAAAAAACAGGCCAGAGCAATGTTATTTCACGCCCCCTAGCTGTCCTGAGTTGTCCTCATCTAGACAGGCAGATCATGGGTGTCTTGCCTGTCCTGCGACTATTGGCGATTTTAGCGTTTCCGGCAGGCACCAGGGGTGGATGTAACATTTTCCAATTGGGGGGGGAGCCACGGGCGACGAAGCCGCCCCCATACCATTTTTGGTTACCGGACTTAAATTAGGCAAGTATAAAGCATCAATAATAACATCAGTTGTTGCTGAAGTTGCAACAGGCATCCAGCATGCATAAAGCTAAAGGTCTGACTCAGAGAGTTTTCTGTTTTCAATGAATTTGTTTTACTTTGCACTCGCATAGTAATGGCATATGGTTGAAAATGTGGATCATGTTAATATCTTGCTCAATCCTATAGCTCTGTACTGATTGAGTAAATTGCCCTTTTAAAAAAGTGACACAGACATAACTGGATGGGGCAAGCATTTCAAACTTGCTTGCATTCCAAGTAGGCCAGTGCCCAATGGATACAGCTTTAATGGTTTCTATAGCATCAATGGAACAACATTTATACATTGTCTATTCGGTAATACGTCACACATTGGAACGTGTTGTGAGCCTGTAGATCAAGTTAAATTTTAAGATTCGTGAAACATTCCTAATCATTTTTGAATAATTAAATATTTTCTCACGGGCATCGCTGGCAGAAAACGCATTCATTCAAGGTTTTTTTTTGCCATGGAAACGTTCAAGAACCACAGTCCTATATGTAATCTACCACAGCACAGAAAGTGGGAGCTTTCCCTCAGCATTGGTTACATGCCAGAAGAAATAGAACGATGCTGACATTCCGTGCAAGGCCTCTATTAACCTGCTCCGCTCCGTCTCACACCGCGCCCATCCACAATATACCCTGTATAATGAGGCAATTACGTGTGAGGACGTTCCCTGTATTATTTCCCTCTCTCTCTCTCTCTCTCTGTCTCTGTCTCTGATCGTATCATGTCTGTTTTTTTTTATGCTTCCATACAGAGATCTTGGGTTTCAAACACTGATGTCACCGGGATGAATATAAAATAAAATCCCTGCGGTGTTCGTTGACGCGCGTTCCAGGAGGAGGCATAATATGGGAAGCGAAAGGTGTGCCGTTTTTTCCATTCAACGCCGTTCTCTGGAAGGTACAACAACAACAACAACAACAACACACAATACGGGGGAAGCGAATTTGTCAGTATAAACGTATACACAGGGGCGTGCACAGTAAGACGCTAAGGGGTGCTTGAGCACCCCCAAGTGGCCCTCTCTGGACCAACATGCCCTTTTTAAAAGAACAAAATGTAAAGTTCAACGATTTTTCCCTCTGAAACCATAAGGGCTATGTTTACAAAACTTGGGGAGGTGGGTGGACATATTTTTAAAAATTATTTGATTTTAAAATTGTATTGGTCGGCCTCATGGTGGCGCTATAACAGCCCACCAAACAGCCAGTTACGTTTTGGTCCATAACTCTTGAACCGTAAGTCGTAAATTTAAAATTCCTTTTTCCCAGCATTCCTTGGGTCATGATGCATCTCTCCATATAGGCCACTCCCATTTCCGCCATTAAAGTTTTTCCGCCATTTTGGATGTTGTTAAAAACACACTTTTTGCCCCTATTCCTACATATTTTAGTCAAATCTTACAAAAATTGGCACACATGCTCTGTGGACCTATCCAATAAAAGTGACCACACAGATTTTTGATTAAGCGTATCGTTTGCCCATAATTGGCTTCCAAAGTTAGTGGGAGGGGCCTATTTCACAAATAAGTGCCACAAATCATTCAAATGTCCAAACCTCCCCAAATTTGAACCGCATGTTGTGGGTGGTGGCACCAACAGGTAGCCAAAAAAATCCATTGGTCGGCCTCATGGTGGCGCTATAACAGCCCACTTTACGTTTTGGCCCATAACTCTTGAACCGTAGGTCATGAATTTAAATTTATTTTTTCCCAGCATTCCTTGGGTCATGACGCAACTCTGCTACTAGAGTTGGCTCAAATGCCCCTCCTAGTGGAAGAGTGGTGAGTGCCGCTCACCACTCTTCCACTAGGAGGGGCATTCGAGTCCAGTCCAGTGCAGTAGGTTTGCAACACTACCACTTTGTGTCAGAATATGGAACTGTTGTCCACAAGAGTCATGGCCTGTTTTAAAGGGAAGGGGATCTGCTTTCATTCTAAGGAACAGGAGCTTGAAATTCAGTTTTTAAGAACAGTCATTGGAGAAGAAGCCATTATTTTCTTCAAACCATTTTATATAGCAGTAGACTAATGCGTTTGTATAGTTGTACTTGTAGATGCTGAAATGCTGTTTTCTATGCGTTTTTAACCCCCCAAAACTCAAAAAAATTTCCGCCGCCCGGCTTTGCCGGGCGGCTAGAGTGCCCTCCTGGTTAAATTTGAGCACCTGCCCTTGAAAATCTCTGTGCACGCCACTGCGTATACATCAGAGTGTAAACAGAAGAAACAGGGGAATTAGCACCGAGCAGAGAGATCTGGTTCATTTTATATAGTAGTGTTGTTGCATCAGTAATAGAATTGCGGGATCAGTGGCGTTTTTGCCATTAGGCAGACTATAGTTGCCTGACGTGCCATGAGGGGAGGGGGGGCGCCGGGGCAACCACCAGACATGCTTTAAAAGGATCCCAGGCTAATACGACTGACAGGGATAAATACATTATACTTGTCCTCTATAACTACAATTCAACATTTAAAACACATAAAATATGTTCTTTAGTTTAAAAATAGTTAATATTTGTATCCCTTGGGGGGCGGGCGCCATTTTACTGTGTCTGTCATAGGTAGGACGACACTCGAGATTTTCCATGGAGCTACGGGTCCATTTGGTAATGGAAAATCTTGCCTGGAGCTCCAAATTGCTTAGAAACGCCACTGATGAATGGAGATGGATGGAGATGAAGTTAAGGTATTGACAGAAACTAGAAAGAGATGCCAATTATGCCTGGTGCTTTGTATAACTCGTACTATAACCTCCTACAACCTCCTCGCGCTGGCGTAAAAGCAGAAGGAATAGTTTCATTACGGACGGAAAAAAAACGAGAGATGGAACAGGACGTCGGGAAGGGAATAGAATAGCAATGAGGAAGTGCATAAGAAAACAGCAACACGAGGATGGTATTTCCCAAGCCGGTTTAAACGTGCGAGGCCGATTGTATACAAATGCCTTCTAATATCAATATTTTTCTATATCTTTTTTACATTGGATGTATAGATAAAAGGTTGCAGCGTGGCAAGAATTGAATTGACCCGCTGCCGTGAGCTTGTGCGTCTGGTGTTTTTGAATGGCCATTTCCATAATGACTTAGATTGCTATCAGCAGTTGGTTTTATGGGTTTCATGTTTCCCCTCCACATATCGTCTATCCAGCTCAACCAGATAATCTGGCAGAGGGAAGTCTGGTTTATAGTCATTTTATTGCCCTAAACCCCAAAAGGTAGATGGTGATCTACCAATAGATCACATGACAGTCCGCCCAGCACTTGGACCCTTATAGATATGTAACTCTTGAAAGCGTTAAAATGAAACCAAATGGACCCTTATGGGTCCATTTGGTTTCATAGCGCGCCATGTAGTGGCGCGCTATGAGCTTGTAGGTCTGATGTTTTTGAAAATCTTATTTTTAGGTTTACTGAAAAAATCCTGAAAACTGAATTATTTTTCAGTTTTCAGTAGGGCCGTCTGAAAGTCGTTTTTACACGAGGAGGCAAAACAAACAAACAAAAAAAAAGAAATCCATCTCACAACGACAACACAAACTTTATTGGCTCCCTGCGGGAGACTGAAACGCCACAGGCAAATTAGCTTCCAATGTTTGTCCTCGTGAGGCAAGTCTCAGAGAACCAATGCTCTCTGCATTACAAGCAGGGCAGGACATAAAATACGAATGAAAACGCTTGATGACCTGATATGTATGACTTCCCTGTCTGAGAAAAAACAAACAAACAACACCTCAGATCTTAACTCCCGGGCCGCCGAACTCGCGGTCGTCGTTTTCTTACTGTGAAATTACACACGCCGGTCACACGACGGCGCGTAACACGACGACGGCGCGTAACACGACAAAATGTAATATTCATTCTTTAATCCATCTGTTAGTCCCAGCACATCGTCTGATAAAAGGTCCGGTTGTTGATTTCCATTTGAGACAGAATTGCCGCGACAACTTTTTTTTTTTGTCCCATTCGCACCCATTAAATCCAATGCATTCAAAAGCCTCTCCTGAGAATCACCCCCTGGATGTTGTGGGCGCATGGGTAGATGAACTAGGGCTAGACATCACTTCCTGACTTTTGACCCAGAACTTTTTGCTCAGATCGTCAGAGGACAGGTTAGTCAAGACACCAGAAACAGCATGACGGCATTGCACGTGCTGTTTAGGAGATCTGACGCTTCAAAATGATTTTTTTTTTTTTTTACCAAATTAACTGGTTTGAGCTGTGGCATATAGCAGATAAGGACGAACACGCGATCGCAGTCGATGTGTTAATAAAATTCGCCGAGAGGCCTCCAACCTTTTGTCATCTCTCCCTCAAGGACGCCTCACATGAATTGTTATCAGTCAAACATGAGGCATGTAATGTAATGGACTAAGCAGTGTTGCCTGATTTTGAGGGACACACCATGCAAAACTATGACGATTGTTTTTATTTGTCTATAACAGGGGCAGATCAAGGCAATGCACCCCTAAATGCCCAGACTGCCCCACCAAACATGATGGCATGCAAAACAACCCAAATTACAAAGATTTTTCAAATTCGAGTGCTTATACTGTAATTAAAAGTATTTGAAACACTACTACTGCTAACGACAGTCGTGGCACCACTAAACCAACACCATTTCATCATTGAAAACTCTCTGAGTCAGACCTTTAGCTTTATGCATGCTGCGTGCCTGTTACTTCAACAACAACTGATGTTATTATTGATGCTTTACTTGTCTAATATAAGTCCTGTAACCGAAAAATGGTATGGGTGCGACTTTATCGACCGTGGCGCGAAGCATCACGGGCGATGAAGTCGCCCCCATACCATTTTCTCCTGCCCCTCCCACAAATTTGGAAATGTTACATCCGCCCCTGGTCTATAAAGTTCTAATTGAATGTTGTTCACCTTCTTTTTTAAAGCCCTCTTTTACAATGGAAAACAATACGTCTGGAAAATCTGCTTTTAAGTGCCCGGCCCCACGGCCCCACGGCCCCTCGGAACATCTTACAGACCTCACTAAACTAAAGTACTATATTCCTTCGCAAAGTCTCTACCTGTTGATTCTTTACCTCAGGGGTTTTCAACCTTTTTGACTTCAGGGCCCACCACTTACTCAGCATTTGAGCCACGGACCACCATTCGATTACATTTTCACACCCAATACCTAAAATTAAAGATTTTTTTTTTTGTCCACAATTCCACGCTGTATGTTGCCAACAAAACAGTGTAAACGTCTTAATTAAGTGGTGCCAATTCAGATGATGAATATTTTAACTCTTGAGAGTGTGAAAATGAAACCAAATGGACCCGCAAGGGTCCATTTGGTTTCATTTTTACATTCTCAAGAGTTACATCTGGTTAACCAACTTTGCATCATTTAGCCTGGGGACCACCTGGAACCCTCTCAGGGACCACTGGTGGTCCCGGACCACCTGTTGAAAACCCTGCTTTACATGATGAACTGATTAACTGTTTTTTCTTTGTGTCCACAATCTCCCCTTCTTTTTTGCATTGTACATTATTGATTGATGTCGGTGCTGTTAGTCGAGAACTAAATAATCGTCCACATGAAATAAACAGTGTTGCCAACTGCCAAAATCCAAAATGCACTAGAATGCACTAGATGCTTGCCTGGAAGGGAATATATAAACCTACAGATCAAAATGACCATATAATATTGTAGATTCTCTAGTTGTGTAGACTCGGGCTAACACACATGATGAATATTTTAACTCTTGAGAGCGTAAAAATGAAACCAAATGGACCCGCAAGGGTCCATTTGGTTTCATTTTTACGCTCTCAAAGAGTTACATCTGATTAACCAGCTGTCCATCATTTAGCCTGGGGACCACTGGTTGAAAACCACTGTCATAGGAGGAGAAATGGTGAAAAATGAGGGTTTTATCTCTGGTGCCTAGCTGTCAATCAATTTCGCCCCAACTCACCAGCCAAAAAGCACTAGATTTTCCGCCAGGAGTTTTTCACTAATTTTGGCGCTAGGGTGGGTCTAAAAAAAAAGCTAAATATAGCGGCAAATGCGGCAAGTTGGCAACACTGGAAATGAATGCCTGGGTTTTTGCGCTCAAATAATTGCTGTACCAACACTACCTACAGATCTATATTGACAATAATGGTTCTAAAAGTTACACACCAACCGCGTTGCTTGATGCTAGTGGGTCCGAGAAGGGTCAAATTAGACCTCAGACGTCCTCACTGACACTCGGATGGTGTTTGCTGAGTGTGATCCCCCCCCTCCATCACCACCATCCACGCGGTCCGTTCATCATGATTTTCGATCAGAAGAGCACTCATTTCCTGCAGATGGTGTAATTGCAGTACCTCGTTTGCCGTTTTGTAGGTTTCTCCATGGCAACAAGAGAGCCGTGAGTGACTCACCCCCCCTCCCCATGGCGCACGCAGTTCTCGCTTCTTTGTTTTGTAAATTGTTTTTCATGATTTCTTTGGGGCATATTTCTGCTTTATTTCTCGCAGCAAGAGTCAGCAAGAGAGAGACAGGAAAGGGCGCAAGAGCGAGAGAGAGAGAAACGGACAGACGAACACGGACAGAGAGACAGTCAGGCCCGGATGTAAACATTTCCCAATTGGGGGGGAAGGCGAAAATGGCCATAGCATTTTCATTTAAATTCTTTAGTTCTGTGACACACAAGATTTATATTGTGTACATGAATTACATTAGGTACTGTAAGTAAGCGTCAGTTGTTGTTGAAGTTGCAACAGGCAGAAAGCGTGCATAAAGCTATAAAGGTCTTCTGAGTTTTCTGTTTTGAATGCCGAAATGGTGTTGGTTTAGTGGTGCCACAATTGTAGCTACAGTAGTAGCAGTAGTAGTGTTCAAATGATTTTAAATATACTGTAAGCACTTTAATTTGAAATATCTTAAATAAAGAGAATGGTGGTAGTGGTCCTGGCACACGTCACATAGGCTTTGGCCGGACGGCGTGGCGTGTTCGAATCCCGTTCATGACGACCTTTGCTGCATGTCTCTTCCCTTGTTTTGGAAGAAAATCCAAAAGCAAACCTTAAAAAACAAGGGGGAGGGGTGACAGAGAAGGGGGAGCAATTAAGTGGGACGCATGGAGAGTGAGGGTGACGTGCAGGGACTCAATCAGGGTTGGAATTGACTAATGGCCAGCCAAGGACATGAGGATTGACAGGTGAATTCCATCAATCAGACGACATCCCTTAACAACCAACCCGTCAGTCTTGCTGTTGTACCTCCACCATTGTTCATATCTCAGTGGCAAAGCACCCGTTTCTGCACTCATGCCGAGCAGCGCACCACCGTTTCCCTGCCCTCCCCATCTGAAATTCTAATGAAGATGATGGTAATTGTGGCTCAAATGGAGCCCCAGCCAAGCTCATAGGCAGATGGAGGCCATGCACGGCCTGGGTTTTACTGTATACCCACAACCATCATTCTGGTGTGAGCTTGCAGACTTGCTGTCTTTAGCAAGTAACATTTTAGTAGTCTACATGTACTTTTCATTTGTTGACACATCAGTACATTTAGTGTTGCAGGGGTTAATCATTATAGTTTTGTTTTTGATCACTTTCCGTGTAGTTTTTTTGTCAGTGAAAAAAAGGTAGTTAACGAACAGTTGGCGCCTTTCGTCGATCGAACGAACACTGCTTGTTGTGCACACATACTTCGCACTTTGCAGGCACACTTTGCAGGCACAGCGGTGCTGATGCATTGTGTACACAACTATGTATTGCACAACTGGCAAAAAAGCTTTACCCCCTGAGGCTGTCCCCTGAACGAGGACAATATCAGTCCTTTCAGATCGCAACAGAACACACACTATGGGTGAGATTTTCGTTACCGCTATACCCCTTATCCCTTAACTTCTTTGCCTTTTTAAACTATTAAAAAAAACATTTCTCAGTAGTTCAAATGGCCAGTCTACTAGCTCACAACGTGTTAATAGATTGACATGTTGAAATAGTCCAAAAAAGTTTTTCAAAATAGTGAAAATGAAATAAGGGATACAGCATAAGGGGTTTAGCATGTAACGAAAATGGAGCACACACAATGTCTTCTGTGTTCACCTTCTGTTTTGGCACAAAGCCCCGTGCACTACTCCACGTATTGTACTTTCCACATATTATATATTTACACAACAATCTATCCTGCATGTCTATTGACTTCTCTCGTTTCTGTCGGGTGGGAACCTCATTATGTTCAAAACTTTCCGGTTTCAAAAGTAGTAGCGGTCTTTTAACCTAAAAAATGTAGTGCAAAACAGTGGCTTCCACATTTCAGGTCACGCTCCAAAAGACGGATTAGAATTTGCCAATACATATGTTTTTATTATTTTATTTTTCCCACTCTTTTGTGTGTTTGATCATGCAGCTTATAGTCTTGTTCTTGTAGTAAGTTGTCTTATAGTTGTTTTCATTTTCATAGACCTGGCGGCTTGTTTCTCTCGTTCTTGGCAACCACCAAAAGAACTTCGGTTCTAGAACTGGCAACGTTCTTTTTTTATTTTAGTTTATTTTTTTTGTGATGTGTTTTTTTTTTCATCACGGCATCTTCCAACATGAATTGTTACACGGCCACATGAATAGACCGTTCAGTAAGCCCCTCCCCAAACTGCTATGGTCCAATCACAGCTAAGCATGACGTGTGATAGACAAACCTCTCCACCAATAGCTTCCCTATATGACAAAACATTGTTTTAAAAAAATAAATGTCACACACACACACACACACACACACACACACACACACACACACACACACACACACACACACACACACACACACACACACACACACACACACACACACACACACACATTTTTCCAACTGCATAGGGCATGCCTTAATTGTAAGACATTAATTGGAAGACATTCTGAAGGTCTGGTTCCAAAAATGAACCAGTATTTAGTGTGTAATGTCCATGATATTTACATTGGAATGAATGAGCCCGGCTGCACAGTGTCCTAGCCTTGGGTGGACAACACTATAGGGAGAGGGCAGCGTGTACGTAAAGGTTTATTGTTAGCGCTCAACGAAAAAGTATTCGCAACCACTTCAACCCCAAAAGCAGTGTTGTAGTGGGACTTTTAGAAGAGGGGGGGACGCCTCTTAAAGGGGAATTTCACCTATTTTCATTTTTTTTCTGAGAGTGTACCATTTGTACACTTAACATGGTGATACACATCTTGATGATGTCATTAAGATGTATTCCACCATGTTAATGATGGTTTTCAGACCTCCATTTCTAGGGAACACAGAATGGGGGAACTTTTTTTTTTTACCATGTCCACACAACATCTCTAAGGTATATTAATGACATGGTAAAATATTGAAAATGAGTGGAATTCCCCTTTAAGATACGTGCATGCACACTTGCATTTGCAAGCGCATTTGCATGCAAATGCATTTGTGACACGCTATTAAAACAAGTATAGCATATTGGGGAAGATTGTTTACAATGCCTAATCGTATCCATAAAAGTAAATGACTAAACAAAAAACATAGGCCTACTTTTGCCCCAAAAATATTTTAGATGTAAGAAGTGGGGTGCCGATGCCCCCCCCCCCCCTCCACTACACCCCTGCCCATAAGCATCAGTGTTGTGGCGGGAAAGCATTTGGCCCAAACATAAAACATAGCAGATTGACAAGGGAGAGCTATAGCTCCACACCCCAACAACAACACGTCAAACTGAAGACTGAAGAAAATACACTAGTGCGGCCATATGGGGTTTTTACAAGAGGAGTCCGATACCCGGCGGGATTTGACTCCACACTTGTGGCGCGCCTTTTGCCCTTTTGTTACTAATCATAGGTTCTTAATTGTCCTGCAGGGGGGCGGGGTCTAGAGAGCAACAGCTTGGCCTGCAGGTCTAAGATTGACAGGGAGCAGGGGCGGATGTAACCTTTCCCAATTGGGGGGGCAGAGAGCAAGAGAAAATGGTATGGCGGCGGCTTCATCGCCCGTGGCGCTTCGCGCCACGGGCGATGAAGCCGCCCCCCATACCATTTTCGGTTACAGGACTTATATTAGGGAAGTAAAGCATCAATAGTAACAGTAATCAGTTGTTGTTGAAGTTGCAACAGACACGCAGCATGCATAAAGCTAAAGGTGTGACTCGGAGAGTTTTCTGTTTTCAATGATGAAATGCTGTTGGTTTAGTGGTGACACAGCTGTAGGTAGTTAGTAGCAGTAGTAGTGTTTCTACTACAGTGGATTTCAACCTTTTTGACACCAGGGACCACCACTTATTCGGCATTTGAGCCACGGACCACCATTTGATGACATTTTTAGCCCCAAACAGTGTTGTTCTAGTCTGCGATTTTTAATTTTAGTTTCAGTTTTAGTCCACTTTTAATCACCGGTTTTAGTTTTTATCCTATTTAGTCTAACTCGTCCTTTTTTTATTTAGTCTAGTTTTAGTCGACGAAAAGTAATTCATTTTAGTTTTTATTTTAGTCCATGAAACCATGATTTTATTAGTTTAGTTTTAGTCAATACAAACTACCATACCATACCATACCATCTTTATTTATATAGCACATTTATATAACAACAACGTTGTCCCAAAGTGCTTTACATTAAAAAGATAAAATACAACTTCAGTTAAAAAACAACAGCAACCACAAAGACAAACAACTACAGTGTCACTTACGTCACCTCATACTATGCTTGGAAAAGCCAAAGAATAGAGAAAAGTTTTGAGACGAGATTTGAACACCTGAAGGGTGGGGGCTTGTCTTATGTGGGGAGGCAGCTCATTCCAGAGTTTGGGAGCTGCCACCAAAAAAGCTCTGTTCCTTCTGAGTTTCAGCCTGGGCGTTTTAGGCACTGTTAGGAGGAGTTGGTCAGCAGACCTAAGGGTCCTTGTGGGAGTGTAGGGTTTTAGCAGCTCAGAAAGGTAGGTGGGTGCCAAGCCATTTAAACACTTAAAAACAAAAAGCAAAACTTTAAAATCGATCCTGTATCGAACTGGAAGCCAGTGGAGGGAGGCTAACACAGGGCTAATATGGTCGCGCTTGCGTGTACCTGTAAGCAGTCATTTTAGTCTAGTTTTAGTCTGACAATTTAGTCTCCAATTGGTTCCAATATATCATTTAACAGGGGATCTCCTGGAATTTCCTGAAGGACCCCTGGGATCCAGAGTGTGTACAAGTGGAACCAAATGGACCCGCTAGTATTCATTTGTTTCACAAAAAGGTCCCAAAAGAAAAATCACTGGAGAAACATTGTGAAACACAACTTGATGTCATCAAATTGTGTTTCAGCATGTTAATGATTTTTTTTCAGACGTCCATTTCTAGGGATATCATGTCCACACAACATCTCTAAGGTATAATAATGGCAATCCCCTTTAAGTAGGCTAAACTAGCATTCCAACTGAATTTTGAAACCATAGTTTACCCACCAGCAATGTGTAATATAATGTGTGTTCAATTCATTCAATGTCAAAACACGATCTCAAGTTGTGGCCAAACTAAGTTGTGGGCAGGTCTGATCTATCTATTAGAAGAGTTGCGACATTGATGGGGCAGAAAACAGCCTGGTCACGTGGTTCATGTACTCGCACGAGCCCATAGACTCCAATGCATTCCGTAACTTTCGGTTGTCCCTTTTTGTTGTCTCTTCTCAATAGAAGTCTATGTATGAGCCTCCATTGGACTGACCCCATGAAGTGAACGGAGTTTGCGTAAATCGGTCTATAATCTATTCCGCTTTGCGTTGCTAACATTAAGCTAACACTGTCACTCAACAACACAACGTTGATGTAGCGTTACATTCTACAACCAGCAGCATACTCTGCTGATTGCTTTATGCTAAATCCTGAGGTGTCTCTTCAGGTTTGTAATCTAGCTCTCATCTTCACTGGAAAATGCTGTAGCCCCATCAGTGTAAAATGATGGAGTTAGACAACAAGTTGCTTAACAACAAGAACAACAAGTGTGACCATGCGGGTCCATTTGGTTTCATTTTTACGCTCTCAAAGAGTTACATGAAGTCTCCACCAGTTAGCCGGGGACCACCTGGAACCCTCTCAAGGACTACTGCATGGTGGTCACTGCTGTATACGGCATTTTCAGCGAAGATGAGACGTCGCACAACGGCGCTAGTTGTGAACAAGCATTCAGTATTGTCCCTGTCCACATCGATTTAGCGAAAATATTTCCATAAATCTTCTCTTCTCTTTGTCCCAATCCCGTGCAAAGCGTGCTGTTTTGTGTGAAAGGATTCGACCATAAAGTATGAGTAAAATCTCTGTCGCGTGTCTTATAGTTTTGTTAGTTGCAGAGCCTTCTTGGTGCTGCTGCTGCGCTCAGTGCGGAGCAACAAAAAGAGGCGGAGGAGGAGGATTTGTGGAGGGAGGGTGTGTTCGGTTACAGCCACGCTGAAGTGATCACAATGCCTAGTATATACAAAGTGATAGGCGACTGTGCTCCCGGACAGCCCCGACGTGCACTTCCGAACACAACGTGACTTCATAGCAAAATACTCCGCAAAAAGAGATACGATTATTATAATAATATATTTCGTGTCGTCTTCGTTCGTGAACGAAAATGACAATAGATTTTAGATTAGTTTTTATTTTGTCAACTACATTTTCGTCTAGTATTTATTAGTCAACGAAATTGCATATTAATTTAGTCCCAGTTATTGTTTATACACATGTTTTTCGTTTAGTCTAGTCTCGTTTTCGTCCCGCGAAAAATGGTCGTTGACGAACACATTTCGTTTTAGTTTTTGTTGACGAGAACAACTATGGCCCCAAAGACCTAAAACTAAAGAATTCTGTTGGTTTTGTTCACAATTCCAGGTTGAATTTTGCAAACAAAACAGTGTAGACAAATGGACCCGCAAGGATCCATTTGGTTTCATTTTTACATTCTCAAGAGTTACAACTGGTTAACCAACTTTCCATCATTTCACCTGAAATCCTCACAGGGACCACTGGTGGTCCCCGGACCACCTGTTGAAAACCCCTGATCTACTATTTTGGTCTAAATTGTCATTTCGTTTCACTTCATTATTCAGACTGAAGTCCCTCTCTACCACAGCAGTTTCTAGGATGGGCGTTATCAAAGCAGCAATCTTAACGGTGATTGGTTCATATGAACCCCTAAGAATATTGGGAAAGCAGACGACGTTGGGAACGAAGTGAGTGACAGGGCTGTTGGCCAATCAGGTGCTGGGATTGGATTTCCAACCCGCACAAACGACCCCAAAGGCAGGGAAGCCAGTTCTTGAATCACAGGAGGAAAAATAAGCTAGTATTTTTTTAAGGTGCTGATTCAGTTTTTATGATGATGATGATGATGATGATGATGAAGATGATGATGATGATGATGATGATGATGATGAAGATGACACTGTTTTATTTTTCTACTGCTTTCTACTGTAGTCTATGCTGCTGCGTTGTCTGAAGTAAGCAACACCAAAATAAGTTTTAGTCTGCTTATATGTACAGTACATACACACAATCAGTGTTGGGACATGTGCACTACGTAACTCAATATATTACATAATATATTACCAAAATGCAGTAACTTGTAATATAAATATATTACTTAACAAAAACAATCTATATACTTTTCTTTCTGCATTACTGCATTACTTTCAATATTACTTTCTGTCAATCTGTCTCATTGAAAATGTTCTTGTGAAATTTTCTTGACAACTGCAGAAGTTAAATAATTACTTATTTTCTATAATTTGTCATCAAATTATTTATTCAGGAGGACGTTTTTTCAAGTTGATTTCATATGGATTTGGCCAGATAGCAAGTGTGCTTGCTTTATTGTAGCTATGCCACTGGCCTACACAATATTTGATTAATAGTGACACTAAATATTTAATTATATATTTTGCACAACATTTTTCTTTTAAGTAATATGTAATAGTAATATTAATATATTACACTTGCTCTAGCCTGGTCTAGCCCTCAATGATTTTGGCCTTGGGGGGCGAGGGTGTCGTGGGATCCACACGGCGGAAGTGCTGCGCTCTGATTTGATCTCACTAACGTGTCGTCATCTCCGGCCCCTCCCACGCCCGTCCACTGCTGTTCTACGTCACATCATTTAGAGCGACGCCCACCCCGGAAGGTTGACACGCCCCTCAAGGCCACTTTCCAACGCGCGTTAGTCCAGGCTTTCCGTTTTCGCGCAAGGCGAACGAAAATGAAAGCCTGGGTGTCGAGGCTACACTTGCTCAGACAGCAATATTGTAATACAATATATTGCTTTAAAATGAAGGTAATAAGTAATAAGTAATACAGGTATAGTAATATTCCCAACAGTACACACAATATGTAACAAAAAAAACCCTCATTGTACTCAGTGTTGAAGGTACTGCAAATAATAATAATGAAGAGAATATTAAATTGACGAAATCTAGGAGAGCCAGCGAAAGCAATCCTGAACTGTGACGCCTGTTGTGATGGTTTTATAACGGGTGCGACCGTTTTGCGTGACAATAGCGACTGTTTTGCATAACATCCGACCGTTTTTCATAAGAGTCCCAACTGTTTTGCATAACATGTTTTCCATACTAAACCTAACACTAAACAAAACCTCAGAAAACACTGTATGTTTTGGGTAATAAGAAAGAAACCGTCACTGCAGTTTTGTCAATATTTAACAATAGTTTAACAATAGAAAGTGATTTGACATCCTTGGACCGTCAACACCGAGGCTACAGATCAGATGGATGTATGGATGGATAGATTTGTGCAGCATCAGCATAAAAACACTGCCAAATAACACAAAGGATTTCACTGTGCATGCAAGCGTGTGCACAAGCACATATACGCATCGTGTACCATATAAGAGAGAGAGAGAGAGAAAGATACAAGATAATATATATATATATATATATATATATATATATATATATATATATATATATATATATATATATATATATATATATATAGACATTTCAATGGCTTCCATGACCCAACACAAAGTGATCTTATAGTAATCCGTTTGAGTGGCGGGGATGAGCCTACCACAACGGAGCGGTCATCGGTAATAGAAATGTGTTCCTTTTGTTTGGACGCACACGGCTTGCATGCACGCTATACTGTGCGTGTGCGTGTGCGTGTGTGTGTGTGTGTGTGTGTGTGTGTGTGTGTGTGTGTGTGTGTGTGTGTGTGTGTGTGTGTGTGTGTGTGTGTGTGTGTGTGTGTGCGCGTGTGTGTGCGTGCGTGACTTGTCATCCCAGCCATCCCATGTGGCCCTCGGGTGCCATTAAATCAAGTCGGGGCTGTGGCCATTAGTGTAACAGGATCAGACCTTTTGAGAAGCCCCCCCATCCCCCTCCCCTGCCCTCTATTTCTCAACAAGCACAGCCTTTCATGCACAAGCACACACACACACGCATATGCACACACACACACACACACACACGGTCTATACTACAACAATGTCCCACGCCAGCACTTGTGCGTGTGTTCAGCTCCTTTGCGTGTGTTTCTGTGTGCACCGCATGCCTTCATGTTGGGCTTGTGCGTTCATGTGCGTGTGTGTGTGTGTGCGTGTGTGTGTGTGTGTGTGTGTGTGTGTGTGTGTGTGTGCGTGTGTGTGTGTGTGTTCATATAGAGGTCACATGATCACAGACCACAGCAGATCACAGATCAGATCACAGTTGTAGATTTTTATTCAGAAATGCAGTTAGTGTGCACAAACTGCACAGCAAGTCAGTTCTGTGCTGCGTTGCAAGCTGTACATCGACTATGCTTGAGGGGCACTTTGTGCAATAGAAACATTCAATTTCCATAGATAATAACGTGAACAATACATCATACTGTATATGACATCTGGGCACTATGCATTATGAACTGCTGATTCTGATATCATGGAAGTGAATACTTGCATCTCTCTAAAATGATGAAATGAACGTAAGATTTACTGGTTTGTCCATTCACAGTTATCAGTCTTGTATTGGGTTGTACTGTAAAACTACAAGCTGTTTATCAATCAATCAGCAAATAGGTACTGTATGTGTCTGTTTTTAAATAAACATCTATAGATAGTGCCAAGCTGATGCAATATTAAACTGGAATTCCACCCATTTTCAACATTTTACTTGTCATTAATATAACTTAGGATATATTAACATGGTTGTTTCACCATGGTAATGGCGTCCTTTCAGACCTCCATTTCTAGGAAACAGAATGGTGAGAATTGTTCTTCATTATTTCCACACAACCTCTCTAAGGTAGTGACATAGTAAAATGTTGAGAATGGGTACTTAGAAGGCACCTTTAAGAGGACCTCACCTCACTGCACGCAGGTGTGATTTTCTTATTTATTTTTTCATGTTGAAAGTGTGAGAACTGTAACTGCTTCGGGAGACGACGCCTCCAGGCTTTATGGCACTATAGGAGGTGTTGGTGGGGTTGTGTGTGTGTGTGTGTGTGTGTGTGTGTGTGTGTGTGTGTGTGTGTGTGTGTGTGTGTGTGTGTGTGTGTGTGTGTGTGTGTGTGTGTGTGTGTGTGTGTGTGTGTGTGTGAAGCTGTGATTAAAGCCGTTTATACTGTAAGTGAAGCACACTGCCGGAGGGACTGAGAGGCTGCTTGAACACACACACACACACACAGCCAAAGAGATGAGAGATGGATCTATTTTTGTCTGTGTCTAAACTAAGGCCGTTGAAAATAGTTAATTAATGGGATTAAATTAATTTTGTTGATTAATCTGATTAAAAATTTTAACGCAATTAACTCATGTGCACACTGACTCAACCCACTGAGCATCTCATTGAAAGAAATGGGTAGAGCACGTTTTTACGGAGACATATAGCTATGTGTCTCCCTGTAACCAGAGCCATTGAGTATAGCTGGAGGATCTACAAGCCCTCAATGCTTGTATTTTAATAAATATTTTAAAGATAAATGGTTATTTTTTTTCAAAGATTATGTTTCTTTTTTAAATGTTGAAATCCTGTACAGGAAAAACATGCATATTTGGACATAGTTCGAATGGTGATTAATCATGATTAAACTAATTTTGAAGCTGTGATTAATTTGATTAAAATTTTTAATCATTCAACAGCCCTAGTCTAAACCCCTTATCCCCTAAACTGTCTTTGGCATTTTGACTGTTTTTTTTTTTTTTTGTTTTTTTGACTAGTCAGTCAGAACAGAAATGTTAAAACTCAACTAAAAGCAAGAGTAAAAAGGAAAATCTTGAGTTGAGCTTTAAAAATATCTACAGAGTGTGCATGTCTCAGTCGGAAAAGCAGTAAATTCCAGGTTGTGGAGCCATACAGGAGCAAAGGCTGCAGCTTCACTTCAAATATAGGAAAAAATAGACCTTTTGGTAAGCCCCACCCTCTCCCCAGTGTCCACCCAAGGCCAGGACACTCTCCAACTGGGCTCAATCATGCCAAAGTAAATATCATGGACATTACACATTAAATACTGCTTCAGTTTTGGAACCAGTTCTCCAAATCCGTCAACAAGGCATCCCCTATGCAGGGAAAAAAGGGGCGTGTGACATTTATTTTTTAAAAACAATGTTTTATCATATAGGAAAGCTATTGGTGGAGAGAAAGGTCTATTGCATTTTGGAGCAATGATAATGGGCAGCATCCCATGCCCCATCCCAAGCTTAAATGGTGGGGTAGGGGAAACAGCCAATAAGGTTTTTCTTCTTTTTTTCATAAAATTTCATAAAAACAACTTCTTTTGGATACGAATTCTCCTTTAAAGAGCGCAGGGGGAGATGAGAGAATAGACAGGGAGGGAGAAAGTGGGCGAGAGGAGAGACAAACAGTTGTTGTGGTTTGCGAACAATGGCAGAGAAAATGATAGGCTTCATACTGAGGTCGCATAATGACAGCAAATGGAGTCTGAGTTAATTTATTCTTCTGGCTCCTATAAAAAAAAATCTCCTCGCGCTGATGGAGACACTGAGGCTTTGTCTGCTCGGCTGTTATGAGCGTTTTTATGCGCTAAAAGACTTGACTGTACGCCTGCTGGCAGTTATCGTGGATCGAAGAAGTGAGAAGCAATGCATAAAGTGAATGGCCTGCATTCAAAATGCCCTCGAGTGGATTAAAAAGTCTAGGTTTCGTAATAATGATCAACATCTATAACTACTAGGACAACTAAAGATTTTTTTAAATAATTGTAGTGCAGCGAAAGTAAAGTGTTGGGATGTTATTGAGTAGAGGTGAAAGCATGGTATATTGGAAATACTCCCCAAGTACCTCAAAATTGTGAGGTAAAGGGGAAGTCCACCCATTCCTATATGTCATTAGTATACCCTAGAGGTGCTGGGTGGACATGATAAAAAGTTTCCCCATTTTGTGTTCCCAATAAATGGAGGTCTGAAGAAAACCACTCACATGGTGAAACATCAACATCATGACATCATCAAGATGTATTTTCACCATGTTAATGGATTTCTTTAGACGCTTCTTTTTTCTGTACGCTCTCAGAAAAAATGTTGAAAATGGGTGCGGTTAGTGCTGTCGCCTCACAGCTAGAAGGTCCTGGGTTCGATTCCCGCTAGGGGTTCTGCTGTGGGGGCTGGCGGCGTGTCTCCTCCTCCGCGTCATCAGTGCCCATACCCGAGGCGGGGTTGGCGAAAGGGCATTTCTGTGTGGAGGTTGCATGTTCTCCCTGTGTCCCCTAGGGTAGATACCCTCACAAAAACATGCTGTAGTCCTGAACTCTAAACTGCCTCCCCCTGGCCAGCCGGGGCGCCTGATGGAGGGGACTGGAACTGGTTGGAATAACGTGTTCCTTCCACGCGGTACGTCCAACCAGGGAAACTCCCCCCTGTCAGGTGAAAAGAAGGCAGCTTGGACTCCTCATGTATTGAAGGAAGCATCAGGCCAGTCTGCTGCCTCCTCAGGTTGGTGGAGGGTGTGTAGAGCCCAGGATCACATTAGGAATTGGCACTGGGTGAAAAAAGGGGTTGCAAAATCGTAGGATAAAAAATTATATATATAAAAAGAAAATGGGTGTAATTCCCCTTTAAGTATACTTTGTTGAGTTGAGTTCCAGAACATTACCGTATGACAGTGGTTTTCAACCAGTGGCCACCAGTGGTCCCTGAGAGGATTCCAGGTGGTCCTCAGCTAAATGATAGACCTTTAATTAATAAAATGGACCCTTGTAGATCTGTAACTCTTGTAAGCGTAAAAAGAAACCAATTGGACCCTTATAACGGGTCCATTTTGGTTTCATTTCACATTCTCAAGAGTTAAATTATATCTAAACATCTAAATTACCTAATTTTCAAGAATCTACACTATTAGAAACTGTGGAAGAATTGTTATTTTGACCAACATTTTGCCAGGTACCTCTCCTAAATTGTGGACAAAAACTTGAAAATCCTTCGTTTTAGGTCTGAGAGACTAAACTTAAACATCAAATCGTGGTCCGTAGCTAAAATGCTGATAAATAGTGGGCCATGGGATGAAAATGGTTGAAAACCACTGTTGTAGAGCAAGGGTTTTCAACCGGAGGTATTGCAGGTCGTCCCTGGAAAAAAAAACTCTGGTCAATATTTTCAGTTTAAAAGTGCTTTATTTAATCTAGCCTGCGGGCCCTACTGTATATACACAACAGCTTTAATAACAAAAGTCATGTAGGCCTCAATTCTTTCCTCGTATCTTTGATTTGAAGCATGCGGGACAGTAGTGCTATTTCGGGACAATCCCGCAAGATATGTGCAGTGATGGGCAGTAACTTGTTACAAGTAGCTAAGCTACAAAGCTTAACTACATTTTCCCGTAACTTGTAGTGTAGCTAGCTTACATTTGTTCTGGGAATAGCTTGTAGTGAAGCTAAACTACTTGTTTCGAGTAGCTTGTAGTGAAGCTACACTACTTGTTTCGAGTAGCAAGGAAAGTAGCTTACTACATTTTCCCACACACATTTTCAAATTCTTCCCATTTTAATAGGTAGAAAACCTCTAATATACATCCCAAAACTTAAACATGCCACCTAAATTATGATTTATATTTATATTATTCTATTATTATGGTTATTATTTAGAAGGTTGTACTTTAAGTTGAGATATATATTTATATTATGTAGTGTTGATGAAGCAAGCTACATCAAGCTACTGTTGTCATGTAGCTTGTAGTGTAGCTTGTAGTGTAGCTTGCTACAATTTTCTGGGGATAGCTTGTAGTGTAGCTTAGCTACATTTTATTGAGAGTGGCAAGTAGTGTAGCTTACTACATTTTCCCAGTAACTTGCCCATCACTGGATATGTGACAGTCCTGGTCAGCCCCACGGGACACAAGAGGTCACCAGTTTTCTCATAATGGCGGTCCCTGGGAGTACTGGCCTCTACGTAGGAACACTCCTGGTTATGTGTCCTCGTGCTGTGCTGCTCACATAATGAAATTGCAGAATTGAGGACAGTGCATGGTGGTGAATGAGTTCTCGCCGTTCCCTTCAAGGGGCCTGGCCCGAAGCCATATTTGTACAGCTGCAAGCCAAATGGTGTAATATTACCGGTATACCCACACGCACACACAAAGAAGGCAGCCTATGTGTCCTTAAAGGGAAATTCCACCCATTTTCTCTGAGAGCGTACAAATGCAACCAAATGAACCCTAACGGATTCATTTGGTTCCATTTGTACGCTCTCAGAAAAAAGAAGCGTCTAAAGAAATCCGTTAACATGGTGAACATGTTAGTGGTTTTCTTCAGACCTCCATTTCTTGGGAACACAGAATGGGGGAGCTTTTTTATCTCCACACAACACCTTGAAGGTACAGTACATCAATGACATAGTAAACTATTGAAAATGGGTGGAGTTCCCATATATACAGACAATGTTAAACGCAACACCAAGAGCTATACGTTTTAAATCCATAGATTTTGTCACTCATTCCAAGCGGCGTATTCGGTAGGCAGAAATGATACAAACCAATATAGGCTACTGCTACGCAAACTCACAAGAATGATGCTGGCAAAAGGATTCAAAATAGAAGCAGGTTTATTTGTTGTTCACTGATGCGATAGATGAGATCTATAGCCTCTCAGACCCCAAAACATAGAATCTTTTGTTTTGTTGTCGTTGGATTCTGTATAGCAGGGGTGCCCAAAAGGTAGATCACACAGGCTGTGCAGGTAGATCACATGACAGTAGCCTAAAATGTACAGATCTGTAACTCTTGAGAGCGTTAAAATGAAACCAAATGGACCCTTACGGGTCCATTTGGTTTCATTTTACACTCTCAAGAGTTAAAGGTGGGGAAGTGATTTGAAATTCATGGTGTAGTACCAGCCTGGTGCACTAGGGGCCCCCAAAAGTAGCTACACTATGTGAACCTGCTGCTCTCTCCTGATTGGAGGAGAATTGTGGTGACCTGGGGAACTTTTATTAGCTCCTCTGCTAACGTGGGGGAGGGGGAAACTCCATATGTGGTTTCCACACCTTATAATAGAGCATTTTAACAGAAAAAAAATATTTTTTGGGTGATATCTGACAAAAGTGAAATCACTTCCCCTACCTTTAAATTATATTTAAACATCTGAATTACGTAATTTCCAGTCCACACAATTAGAAAATGGAGAATAGTTGTTATTTTGACCAACGTTTTGCCAGTTCTCTCCGAATTGTGGACAAAAATGTGAAAGTTATTAGCTTTACGTGCAAGAGATTATATTCAACATCAAAAACTGTCACCTCAAACGCCAAATACTGTTTTCAAACGTCAGTAATAGCATATACAGTACAAGGAAACCTTCCAATTCTCCCCCTTTATTTTTCATTATAAGTGCATTATTCTTATACTATACTATATGTTACTAACAGTAAGTAACATGATCACCAATATTTCAAAATCAAACTTTCTTGGGGCCTTTCTAGATTATTATTTTTTTTATGTGTAGATCCTCTTGAACCGGTCATTTTGAAAGTAGCTCTCAAGTCAAAAAGGTGTGGGCACCCCTGCTTTATAGTCACCCGAAGCTTACTCTGAGGGTCTCTGTTGTGACCTTTGCCCCTTGAACGTTGTGGAGCGTAACTGCCAAAACATCAACACCTGTTTGTTGAGTCACAGACTAGACGGCAGGATGTGAACATGAACGCTGTTTTCTGTGGGGTTTTGTGAAGTTATTCCTGGTTGGTTTCACAGCCTTTTTCTGATTCAGGAAACCTCTTAAAGATATGACTATATATTGTCTCTGTCTGGCAGGGGCGGATGTAACATTTCCCAATTGGGGAGGGCAGGGGAAAATGGTATGGGGGTGGCTATATCATCGCCCGCCACGGGCGATGAAGCCGCACCCATACCATTTTCAGTTACAGCACCTTTATTGGCCAAAATAAGCATTTTGCTCACGCGGCATGCATAAAGCTAAAGGTCTGACTCAGAGAGTTTTCTGTTTTCAATGATGAAATGCTGTTGGTTTAGTGGTGACACAGCTATAGTTAGTTAGTAGCAGTAGTAGCGTTTCAAATACTTTTAAATATAAGCACTGAAATATCTTGGGTTGTTTTGCATGCCATCAAGTTTGGTGGGGCAGGCTGGGCATTTAGGGGGGCATTGCCCCCCCCCCCCCCCATGCCCATGCCTAGATCCGCACCTGCTGTCTGGTAGAAGCCTTGTATGTCCAAACTGTGATATTTTTCCAGCTTATAGCAAATGAATTCAACGTCAAAAGTAAAGCTCAGGATCACTTACTACTGTACTTTTGATGCTTTGCTTGTGACGCGTTCATACACACAGAGACATACAGAGTTAAATTTATATTTGTGTTTGCTCAGTGATCGAGGGATCAAGCCATGGCAAACACCTGCTTGTTTGAGTTTCACTCCTGTTAGTGTCACGAAGGGATCATTTGCCACCATGATTAAGTGCTGTGTGTGTGTGTGTGTGAGCGTGCATGCGCACATACAAACAACTCTACACACGTGTATCACACACGTGGTCGTAGACACACACAAACACACATGCCTGCAAACACATATATGCACAGCCACACACTTGCGTGCTCACGCACACACGTGGTGCATGGCCTATTTCTTTGAATGTTCTTTTGAACATGCATGTGCGAGGAAATGTTTACATTCGAGGTTTGCTCACGCCCTGGCCTATTTTTTCAACCGAGGGCCCTAGTGTGTGTGTGTGTGTGTGTGTGTGTGTGTGTGTGTGTGTGTGTGTGTGTGTGTGTGTGTGTGTGTGTGTGTGTGTGTGTGTGTGTGTGTCTGCATGCATGTCTTGTGGCATTCCAAGGTGTGCACTGTGCAGAGGTGTAAAGTTTAAAACCTAACACACCTGCAGTCTTTTTATGGAAGTGAAAACAGAGAGAAAACAGGGCTCCATTTGTTAGCCGAGAGGCACTGTGAAATACCCTCCACTAAACATAAGCCACGACTTCGACACAGTTGTGGAAAGCGCTTTTATTCGAGTTCTGTACTTTTTTTTTTTTTTTTTTAGGTATTTGCACTATACTATTTCCAATTTTCAATGCTTTTACTTCTACTCCAGTGCATCTCAAATCCAAATATTGTATTTTTAGTCTGTTTCCTGGGCTGGGTTGTGCTCTGCCTGGGACAAAGATTCGTCACGGTAATTTTCATGCGAATTTGGCCCCCAAACCGGCCCATGCACCACAGATGGCAGAGACTCTACTGCCCACTCTGTCAGTGCAAACACAAATAAACAAGGCATAGAATAATGCCACTTTTACAAAACAACATGATACAACCCTTAGCTGCTCTCAAGAATGATGGCTGGCAAAATTATTCGAGATAGAAGATCGGTTTCTTCTGTGACGTAAGGTTTTATTTCTTTTTTTCTTGGCATCCCCTTAGCGGCCACACATATGGTCAACTGCCCATGCCCGGTAGGCTACGCCCTATTGGTCAGTCCATTCCTCCCTGCCTCCATCCATCCTCAACTGCTTATCCGTAGTCCGTGTCATGGAAGAAACAACTTGCCCGGACTCAACCGTTTGCCCATAGCAACAGGTGATCCTCACTGGCGTGCACAGAGAGTTTCAAGGGCAGGTGCTCAAATATAACCAGGAGGGCAAATTGAGTTTTGGGGGGTTAAAAACGCATAGAAAACAGCATTTCAGCATCTTTTTGCTCTTTTAAAAAGGGCATGTTGGTCCAGAGAGGGCCACTAGGGGGTGCTCAAACCCCCCTTGACGTCTATGTATGCACGCCTATGGTGATCCTGGGACCACCAGTGGTACCTGAGAGGATTCCAGGTGGTCTCCACGAGAAGCTAAATTATGGAAACTTGGTTAACCAGATGTAACTCTTTGAGATCGTAAACATGAAACCAAATGGACCCTGGCGGGTCCATTTGGTTTCATATTTACACTCTCAAGAGTTAAAAAATTCATCCTCTGAATTAGCCCAAGTCTGCACATATAGAAAATGTAGAAGATTAATGGTCATATGTATGTTTGATTATTTTCTCCAAAATCCAGCCTGGAATTGTGGACAAAAGCATGGAACGTCTTGGGTACCCCAGGGGGAAGTCTATGATGTTGCTCTCGACACGAGGCTTGTTGACCTGCTGTTTTAGCGCAATATTTATCTGTGAAGGCAAGTCAATAAACTGAATGTATTGCCTCATCAACTCCTATGCATTCCGAGGGCTTATGGGTGCGGACACGAACAGTCGTCCCCGGTTCAAACCTGATTATTTGGGAGGAGGGGTCAGGTGGAGAAAAGGAAACAGATACATCATCCATGTGACAAAACAGTGTGACTGGGAGGACTAGGATTCATCAGCACACACACACACACACACACACACACACACACACACACACACACACACACACACACACACACACACACACGCACACACACACACACACACACACACACACACACGTTACCTCACCATGTGTGAACCATTGGAGCTTTGCTTTCCTCCGCCCTATATGAAATCCAGTATGGTCTTTATATAGGAGACAATGATGAGACAATGACAGGCACGGCGGTGTCGCCCTGTACGCAGTTGGGCTGTCGCACAACAAAAGGAAATCCCATCGTTCTTTGGGGTGGAACAGCCTGGAATCCTGTTCCATGTATTCAATGATCTCAAGTCCCCGTCCCAGTTGATCCACAAGAAGTCACATGCAGTAAATAATACTTGATTAACACTATCCATACCTGAATATCACCATGTCGAAATACTAATAATTAAGGCTGTTGAAAATAATGAGTTAATTAGTTAAGTTAATTTTGGTGATTAATATGATTAAAATGTTTAACTTTCAACTCAATTTTCAACTCACTGAGCATTTTCTCATCGGAAAAAATGGGTAGACCACGGTTTTAATGGAGACATATACAGTAGCTGTGTGTTCCCTGTGTGTTCCCCCCAGAATTTTTTTTTCTTTTTTTAATTCTTCAATTCTTGTAAGCGAAAACAGGCATATTTTGGACATAGTTCGAATTGTGATTAATCCCCGTCGTCATGAACAGATCGCGGCAGTCACGTCAATGTGACTTTAAATAACAGCCACGTGGCATTCCACATGAACTACTAGTAGCCACGTTATGTTATTAAATCGGTGTGTAAAACAGTAAAACATTAGTCAAGTGAACATATCATATGCCATAATAATGGTATAAAGTACTTGAGCAAATGCATACTGGTTACTTTCCAGTTTTCACTGTTCATTGGCAGTCCTTCAGAGTCTTGGGTGTAGTGTATTCTAAGAACTAACATGAGCTAAATAATTTTGAACATAGTGTCAATGATTAGTATGTAGTAACTTCATAGCTTCAGAGCTCCTTGATATTTACAGCTAATTGACTTAAACACATGAACGGCTTAAATGAAATTACACAGCCTAAACACGTTACCCTCTGTATACAAATCCCCGGCGTTCAGGGAATTTGGATTTCTGGAAAATGTGTACTGCTCTATATAGCGTAAGACCCTAGGTCAAGCTGATTCTCCTGGGAAATGTCTGGGCAGAGTTCTGTTTCCTTGAAGCTCAGACAGGATTTCTCCTTCGACTAAAACTTTTCGACTAAAACTTATCTACCTGACAGCCATTCATTCATTCATTCATTCATTACTTGCGCAAGCAAAGTCATAATCAGTCATTCACATTGTGAAATTTGTTCTCTACATTTGACCCATCCCCTTGATTAGTGAGCTGCAGTGTGTGCCGTGCTCAGGAATCTTTTAGTTAGGGGACACGGTGGAACAGTGGTTAGTGCTGTCGCCTCACAGCTAGAAGGTCCTGGGTTCGATTCCCGCTAGGGGCGCTGCTGTGGGTGCTGGCGGCGTGTCTCCTCCTCCGTGTCATCCGTGCCCATACCCGAGGCGGGGTTGGCGAAAGGGCCTTTCTGTGTGGAGTTTGCATGTTCTCCCCATGTACCCTAGGGTAGATACCCTCACAAAGACATGGGACTGGAACTGGTTGGTCCAACCAGGGAAACTTCTACCTGAAAAGAAGGCAGCTTGGACTCTTCATGCGTAGAAGGAAGCACGAGGCCAGTCCGCTGCCTCCCCAGGTTGGTGGAGGGTGTGTAGAGCCCAGTATCACATTAGGAATTGGCACTGGGTGAAAAAATGGGGTACAAAATTATATATAAAAAAAAAGAGGAATCTTTTAGTTGATTTGACCCCCAATCCAACCCAATGAGGCCATTGAGTGCCAGGCACTTGAATAGAGTACAGTTCCAGTTCATTCATTCCTTCATTCATTTGTTTGTATGTGAAACATGCCCAAATTGCCCAAACACAAAACCAACGTGTGTGAACAGTTGCTATGTGTGAACATAGCAACGCAGCAGTGACATCAACAATGTAACAATGTTGACAGCTACCGGTACAACAGGTTGACAACTTTCTCTTGAAATACAGGCTCATCACTGATAGTATTAGTTAACTGGAAGGTGTGTGTTTAACCAATACACTATTGGAATCAATGGCACACAAACAATATGAACAACAATATAGATAACACCCGACGAACCGGTGATTTTTGCGATTTATGCAGCGGTCCAATATAGCGCGGAGCGGTGATTATAGTGTATTATGTGACCGCTCACATGACCAGAATGCTGGCTTCTGATTGGAGCATTCATTCAAGCCATGTAATAATACATTATAAAGTATTAGGTTTTATAGGATGAAACCCTCTTGGGGGGGCAAAATAGTTTTGTGCTTTTTTTCCCTCCACAACATAACGTAATTGTGTTAGCACATCTGCTAATGTAAGTAGTTAAAGTGTTTTTTGGTGTTACTAATTTCTCTTCAGCGCTTTGTGAAGCATTGATGTAGTGGACTAGTCGTGCAACTAGAGTCCCCAGTGACGGTAGAACATGGCCCTTGTGTGTGAATGTCCGACGTGGGTAAGCCTGCTTTCTTTGTCCCTGCTAAAATAATACCAATAAAAAAAGATATGTCACCCCTATGGCATTTTATTCACATCTCTCACAGTCAGTGGTGTAAGTACAGTACACATACTCATAGTCTTGTACAGTTATGAGAAGCTTTTACTTTCTTCAATTCTTTTACTTATACCGTGGTATCGTAGGGGGGGTACTTTACTCCAGTACGATTTTATGAAAACTTGATTTACTTTGTAGATTCTGATTGATCATTTCAAATCACACTAACCGCTTGACCCCTATACATAATTATATATTTTGTCATTTTGAAAATAGCAGATCTACAGTACAATCTTTCAATAATGCTTTGCAATGCGATAGATGTAATACATTTTTAACCTTAAGTATATTTTCATGCCACCACTTTTGTAGGCTATACTTTGACGAATTCACAATACAGGAATTACAATTTGACTTTAATTCTGCTCTTACCTAAGCAAAACACACAAGTATACTTCTTCCGTCATTGTTCGTAGTACAACCCTGTGGAGAGGTGGTAGCACAATGCAATGTAATATCATGGGCTGACATTCAAGCCTCATCCATTGATTGTTTACAGTTGTTTTTTATGGTGGATCATACTCGAGTACGGCTTGGGAACAGGGGCGGATCTAGGCATGGGCATGTGGAGGCAATGCCCCCCTAAATGCCCTGACTGCCCCACCAAATACAATGGCATGCAAAACAACCCAAATTGCTTATATATAAAATGATTTGAAACACTACTACTGCTACTAACTAACTACAGCTGTGTCACCACCAACAGCATTTCATCATTGAAAACAGAAAACTCTCTGAGTCAGACTTTAGCTTTTTGCATGCTGCGTGTCTGTTGCAACTTCTGTTGCAACTTATTGATGTTTACTTGCCTAATAAAAGTCCTTTAACCGAAAATGGTATGGGTGCGACTTCATTGCCCGTGTCGCTTCGCGCCACAGGCGATGAAGTCACCCCGATACCATTTTCTCATGCCCCACCAAATGGGAAATGTTATATCCGCCCCTGCTTGGGAAGCGTAGAGGGCATTGGAGATGCAAATCGATGCAGTGTGTGTGTTTTATGGAGGCGGTCATATTTATGGGAAAAGGCCGGCCCAGCCTGAGCTTCTTCTCTTGCCAGAAAATATAGTGTCAATTTCTAGCTCTCACCACTTTTCTCAATAGCAGCTGGCACAGTTATGGCCGCATGAGTAAGCAATGTAATCATTTAAAGGACCACTTCACCACTTTTCAATGTACAGTATCTTCATATAATAGGTCCTCACTAATGTACATGATAAAATACCATATTTCTTTTCAAACAATGTGTTTTTGAAAAGCTATTTATATTCAGGAGAACGATGGCTGCCATTTTTGCATTTTCATGAATAGAAAGCCTGCAGTTTCTATTAGCTTGGATTCCACCATTGATGATGTCATTGGAAGAAGTTTCTGAACTGCCCACAACAGAGTAGAAAAATAATAGTGGTATTTTATCATGTACATTAGTGATGACCTATTATATGAATATAGGTTGAAAAGTGGTGAAGTGGTCCTTTAAGACAGGGGTTTTCAACCTTTTTTTTATCTCAGGGACCACCATTTTGACTAAGAGTGATCTGGGGACCACCACTATTGTGTCCCGTGGGGATGACCAGGGCAGTCACATATCTTGCGGGATTGTCCCGAAATAGCACAACTGTCCCGCATGCCTCAAATCAAAGATATGGGGAGAGAATTGAGGCATACATGGCTTTTGTTTAAGCTGTTTAAGCTGTTTAAGCTGCTCGATTTCATTATTTATGAAGTGACATTCATAAATAAAGCACTTTTAAACTGAAGATGTTGGCCAAAGTTGATAATGTAAAAAAAAGGCAGGGGGTGTACTTTTTTCAGGGACCACCTGCAATACTTGGTATGCCACACATGTGGGCGAGCAACTCACAAAAGCCACAAGCCCCATACAGCTCACAAGTCACAGCAAAATGGTATACTGATGACGTCTTAAAAGGATAGTTTAGATTTTTTTTTAAGTTACGCTGTATGAAATACTTGCCATTACTATAGTGGTGTCAACTGTATTAATTCTAGAGTCCTCTGGTGGGAGTTCTGCTCTGGTTTTGGTGAAATACTAAGTAGTTATGTTCCTACGAACTGTTCATCTTTGACCCCTCTAACACAGGGAAATATGTATTTTGTGTCCATATCACTATGCCCAAAAAGTAGTTCCATGTGATGGGGGGGGGGGGGGGGGGGGGGTAAAAAATGAACGAAGGAGGTCCTAATATTTTAGAAATAATTCAACAAGTCGAATAACATTTTTGTGCATTAATTTACTTTTACTGCGTGGCCCCAGGGACCCCCACAAAATAAACTGAACTACTTAATATTGACCAAAAGCAGAGCAGAACTCCCAACACAGGACTCTGGCAATCAATTAATACAGTTGACACCACTATATTAATATTGTATGTCATACAACTTAAGCTCCAAAAACCCAAATATGAAAACCAGTACGTATATAAAAAAAAAAATACATAGTTCATCTCATCTTCGTCTCATGCTGGCTCACACTGGTAAACAACAGCTAGCCCCCAAAACAAACAGGTTCTGTTAACTTACTTTCTTTGCCTGCAGGAATGTGATATTATTAAATTCAAGTTGACCTATACCCCGAGGGTCCAGAATTGGTTCCATTTGTACACTCTCAGAGTCTCACTCACTCAAGGACAAATTTGAGTACCAGCCCACTGGCGTAGTGTTTCCCATTGAGCTAACAGTTCACAGTATAGCAGCTGACTCTGTTTGACCAGAATGAAACGGAGCCTTCATTAGTGTAGCAGCGGGAATACGCTTGGATGCAGCTCAATGTGAACTTCACCGAGGTGTCCAATTTGTGCTGTCCGACCTTCATAGTCTAAAAAAGGGTGAAAGGGACATTTCACCCTTTTTACAAAAAGGATATGCTGTATGCTAATGGAATTTAAAAGATTTAGAACACATATGTCAAACTCAAGGCCCGGGGGCCAAATCAGGCCCGTGAATGAATTATCTTCGACCCGCGGGATGATATTGAATTAGTATTAGAACTGGCCCTCTGGTATATTGCGCACACCATGATAAGAAATGAATGCAACTGTTTTACTTCCTCAACTCAGTCTTATTTAGCTTTAACATATTTTGACCTGATTGTACAAAATGTACACTCCGAAAGAACTGGCCCTCTGGTATATAATATTCAAATTTGTGTTTTTAACATTTTTTTTCCCCGAAAAATAGCAGGTGTTCACGTCTCATAGCGCACCACAGAGTGGCGCGAAGTTTTAAGTTTTATTGAAAAAAAAATAGCAGTTTACGTCATCGTAAACCGGTGTTGAAACACAGACCGGTGTCTCCGGCCCTCGACTTGTACCAATTTTTCTATTTTGGCCCACTCTGCATTTGGGTTTGACACCGCTGATTTAGAACAATTTAATGTGGGTCTTTGTGTCTGTAATATGTGGTTTTATATATATTTTAGATTTCAGAATTGAGCCCAGCGTCTCTGATGTCATCGGACATCCCCAGAAAGCCTCTCCAAGGTCGAAGGGCACGGAACTAGTATTTAGAGCAGGGGTGGGCAATTATTTTTCCCAAGGGGCCAAATGAGATAAATGAAATATTGTGGAGGGCCAAGACTAAAGGCTGAACTAAAGTCTGCATAATATTAATGTAATTTCAAGACATAAGTAAGAGTAAGACCAAACTTTTTGATGCTTGGGCCCTCTATTTATTCATTATTTGAGCCACGGACAAGCAGCATTTGATGACATTTTAGCCCCACGGATCCCGAAACTTTCTTCATGATTTCTTTTGTTTTTGTCCACAATTCCAGGCTGCATGGATTTGGGAAACAAAACAGGACAACAAAAATGACCATTCTCTTACATTCTCTGATTGAATGTGTAGACTTTGGGCTAATTCAGATGATAAATATTTTAACTGGTTTCCAACTTGGTTTCATTTATACGCTCTCAAAGAGTTACATCTGGTTAACCAACTTTCCATATTTAACTGTAACTCTCTGAAGGAACACTGGTGGTCCCCGGGCCGGTCAGAGTCAGCCAAAGGGCCGCATTTGGCCCCTGGGCCGCATGATGCCCAGCTATGAGTTAGAGTGTGAGCTGCAGGCAGCCCATGGATTCATGACTAGGACACCCATGTGCCCCTGAAATTTAACATTGGGCACTCGTTCATTTTTTTTTTTTATTATTTTTTTTTTTTATATTTTTTATCCCACAATTTTGTAACCCATTTTTTCACCCAGTGCCAATTCCTAATGTGATCCTGGGCTCTACACACCCTCCACCAACCTGGGGAGGCACTCGTTCATGCGCGTGTTCAATGAGGTATAAAATACGGAAGCAGACCCTAATTCCGGCAGTCTTCACAGTGCTTCAAAATGCCACTGAGCAACTTCTTCTGAAATGAATGGCACGTTCAGTCTCTAAATTGTATTACTCTATGTGTCCTCGACACTACAATTCCCAAAGTGATCTGGTGCACTACTCCTCCTTGTGGGGAAGAGGGAGGGGCTGTCTTACTGGGACAACCTGTAGTGCAGGCAGTTGTGTCATCAGAGACACTGCAGGGATCACTTCTAAAATCTATCTAAAACCATATAATATAATAACCAATCATTATCTTCTCGAAAGGATGTGAAGCTTAAATTCTGGGGGTAAAAAATAGATTTTAAACTCTTCACTCATGGGGGTTACAATAGGAGTGTAACCAATCATGACGATGTGGGTTAGGCAGTACAATGGCCTCCTTAAACTTTGGTTTTCAACAGTGGTCCGCGGGGACCACCAGTGGTCCCTGAGAGGGTTCCAAGGTGGCCCCCCCAGGCTAAACCTTTAAGTAACACATGCAAGACTTTTTTTTGCATGGCTGGTTGTGTGTGACGCCGCCACGGTATTACATAATGCATGCAGGAGACCTTGCAGCCAGACTGGAGGTCACCACGTACCAACCAGAACGACTAAATATAACACCGTTGTATAAGTGTTCTCTACTGCAGTGCTTCCCAAACTGGGGGGGGGGGGGGGGGGGGGGGGGGGGGTGTCAAACCCAAATACAGAGTGGGCCAAAATAGAAAAATTGGTACAAGTCGAGGGCCGGAGATACCGGTCTGTGTTTCAACACCGATTTACGATGATATGTCCCTGTCAAACAGCAAAAAAGTAATTTCCCTTCAAAAATCAATGTCTCTTAATGGCAAGATAATTGTAAAGATGAAACTGCCTGCATTAAAAACTGTTTTAATGAAAAATAGCAGGTGTTCACGTCTAATAGCGCGCCACTCTGTGGCGCGCTATGAGACGTGAACACCTGCTATTTTTTCTTCTATAATCCTCACCAAGTGCTGCTTTCATAGTTAATTGAGAAAGTAAATGAGACTGAGTTGAGGAAGTAAAACAATTAGTTGCATTCATTTCTTATCATGGTGTGTGCAATATACCAGAGGGCCAGTTCTAATATCAATATCATCCTGCAGGCCGAAGATAATTCATTCACAGGACTGATTTGGCCCCCGGGCCTTGAGTTTGACATATGTGATTTAGAGGGTCCCCAAGATAACTTTATGTGTACAACACGGCATTCTCCCTCAACAGAAAAACAAGCCTTTAAAGGTATATTCAGTGATTTCACTTCATGTTCAAATATCACTTATTTTTTTCCTCATTTTTGAGGGGGGAGAATCCCACCTATTATATAAGGCATTGGTAGTAACCAACATTTTCAAAACCAAGAGCCCATTTTATTCTCGATTTGTATGCCATGGTCTACCACAAACGCTTGTTTATTTATTTATTGTCATTTCTGACAAGCTCATGCATATTATGCACACATTCACACAAATAATATACAGTAGTTTAAATAACAATACATACTTAGTTGTGCAAAGTTGTGCAATCAATGCCTAAATATTAATAGAAATGTAGTATTTTTCAGATATTCCATAGTCAGAGTAGAGTAGAAGCTGTCTATAGGTCAGTGGCGTTTCTAAGCAATTTGGAGCCCTAGGCAATATTTTCCCTGAAGCCCCCCTTACCAAATGGACCCTTACGGGTCCATTTGGTAAGGGGGGCTCCAGGGAAAATCTCCTGTAAAAGTGTGCCCCCCAATATTATGTGTTTTCAAATGTTCAATTCTAGTTATAGAGGATAAGTATAATGTATTTAATCCATATGAGGCTTAATATCCTGGTATCCAAAATAAACACGTCTTGTGTCATTAGAAAGCCTACTTACCTTAGTGGTAGCACTCTGAGCCCCTTACCACACAGATTAAATGGACTTTTTGGCCAGAACGCGATCGTTTTTCATTGAAGGAAAAATATTTCCTATGGAACTTTTCTATTGGCAATATCGGTAGAGGGCGCAAATTCTGGTTGTTTTTCTGGTGAAAAACGATCGCGTTCTGGCCAAAAAGTCCATTTTATCTGTGTGGTTGGGGGGCTCAGAGTGTTTCCACTAAGGTAAGTAGGCTTTCTAATGACACAAGACGTGTTTATTTTGGTGAGTAGGTAAAACGTTCTTTATATATCCACTAGAGAAGAGAGGCTGGTCGGGTGGTGGGCGAATGCACAGAGACGAGCAGAGCTCCAATGCAAGTCAGACTCAAAATCAGTGGAGCTCTGGACCAGAGCTAGCCCCATGGCTGTGGAACCTAGTAGTCAAACTAAATGCAAGGTCTACAATTGAAAGTGCTTGTCAGGGAAGAGGCGGTGTAGGGGTGCTCCAACTGACATGATAATTGTTTGGGTGGGTCTGGTAACTGTCTGTGTGGCCTGAAAAGGTAGAGAACCAGTACCTGCCACAGAGTAACCTGAGGTCGCCGTGCCTCTTCACTGAGAGACTGAACTGATAAGGAGGTGCTCCGTAAACACGCCGCCGTTTGCTTTATCTGAGAAAAAGATAAACCAGAAAAAACTGCCACTGGTCCCAACAGTCGTCTGTCTCACTGCATAACAAGCTTGTGTGTGTGTGTGTGTGTGTGTGTGTGTGTGTGTGTGTGTGTGTGTGTGTGTGTGTGTGTGTGTGTGTGTGTGTGTGTGTGTGTGTGTGGTGTGGTGTGTGTGTGTGTGTGTGTGTGTGTGTGTGTGTACGTGCGTTGCAGTATGTGTGTTGTTTGAGCCACAGTAGCAAACAAGGGTACCACTCTTCAGCACTCTACTGAGTTTGACATAATCATGTGCCCTTTTTAAGTGATAACGGTCCCAACCGTTTTCAACCTTTTTTTTTATACCAGGGCCCACTATTTATTCAGCATTTGAGCCACAGACCACCATTTGAGGACATAGCCCCACAGACTACGGATATCCTACTCCAGTGATCCCACCACTAAGGGTTACATTATTGACCCATATGAATACACCCTGAATACTGCTTGCATTTGAGTCTGCGGTCGTGTGTGTGTGTGTGTGTGTGTGTGTGTGTGTGTGTGTGTGTGTGTGTGTGTGTGTGTGTGTGTGTGTGTGTGTGTGTGTGTGTGTGTGTGTGTGTGTGTGCGTGCGCGCGAATGAATGAATGAATGAATGAATGAATGAATGAATGAATGAATGAATGAATCTTTATTTTCGTGTCTTGTCAAAGACCAATCCCTTACGGGATTATAAGACACCAAAAACATAAACAAACAGTAACACTTCCACACAACTACATGAAGTATTAATTTGCTAAGACAAACCAAATGTAAACAAATCAGAAATAAATAAAATAAAATAAAACAAATCAGTTATAGGTTTTCTTTGAGCGTATATCCCATGCTTTCTCTATAAATTCTGCTAATGCAAATATCTTGTATTCAAAAAGCCATCGAAGGCGTTCTGCATCACTTAACCATATTAGTTCAGTATTTTTACATCTACTAAATAACTTCTGCCGAAAAACATGGTACAGTGGGCAGTAGAAAACAAAGTGGAACTCGTTCTCGACATCGTTTAACCCATTGTAGACTATCCCGATTCTAAAAATGTCTTAAATACTAACCTAAGTGTACTGGAAAACTTCAAATGGGGGGGGGGTTGGCCAATCCGGCCCTGTGTGTCTGCATGCATGCATGCGTGTGTGCACGCGTGCGTGTGTGTATACAGTATTTAATGGTACAGGTGGAATGGCCCGTGCGATCAGTCACGGATCAGCTGAGCGGTGGTGCGCGCTGCGCTGCATGTGCGTCCGTGTCTAGGTCTATGCTGAGGTCAGCAGGAAATTCCCACAGACCTCCCCGAGTGTAAACACAGCTGCCTGGATCAGCAGCTCTATGGGGGGTGGGGTGGAGTGGGGGGCATTAGCAGTGGCCTGGGGGTGTGAGGCAAGGGCAACAGGGTCAGACCAGTGAGGGGGAGGTGGAACAGATGGGGGCAGAGTCGCTATATGTCCGTCGTCACGTCACGTCCGCTCATTCTAAGCAACCTTTGGCTACTTTTGAGGGGCGCTATAGCCCCTCCTATATAAACAGCTATAGTGTAGATCAGGGGCGGGCAATTATTTTTCCCAAGGGGCCAAATGAGATATATAAAATATGGTGGAGGGCAGACTAAAGGCTGAACTAAAGTCTGCGTAGTATTAATTTAATTTCAAGATAAAAGTACGGGTAAGACCAACCACTTTGACACAAGGGCCCTTTATTTATTCAGTATTTGAGCCACGGACAACCATTTGATGACCATTTGATGACATTTTCGCAATAAATATATTTTTGTGATTATTAGAATGTCTAGAACATGTACATTCATTATATTAAAAGATACCCCCCCCCAAAAAAATATATTTTTAATTTATTATATTTAATTAATTAGCATAAATGAAATAAAAATCAAAAAGAATATATGTTTTTTTTTTTTTTTTTTTTTTTTCTTTAATAGATCATGGTAGTACAACCTAGTAGTAAGGTAAGTAAGTAAGTAAGTAGAAATATGTCTGGGCAACCTTTGGCTTTTTTTTGAGGGGTACTAGCCCCTCCTATAAACAGCTATAAACAGCACCTGGGCTCTAGACTGCCTCCCCTGGCTAGCCGGGGCGCTTGATGGAGGGGACAGGAACTGGTTGGAATAACGTGTTCCTTCCACACGCTGTGTCCAACCAGGGGAACTCCCCCCTGTCGGGTGAAAAGAAGGCAGCTTGGACTCCTCATGCATTGAAGGAAGCATGAGGCCAGTCCGCTGCCTCCTCAGGCTGGCAGATGGTGTGTAGAGCCCAGGATCACACCAGGAATTGGCACTGGGTGAAAAAAATGGGTTACAAAATTGTGGGATAAAAAATATTCTGTTGTTGAGACAGAATCAGTGTTGAGACATAAGTGTTTTAAATGCGAATTTGCGTCAGACTTTATGTGACGCACTTCGTGTGATACATACTTCCCATGCAGAGATTTCAAAAACATGACTAATGTTTAGCCTTGGCTACGCTTGTTTGGTGTTGTTTGTTTATTTTCCATTGTCAAGGTCCAACTAAAGGCAGGGGTTTTGAACAGGTCGCCCGGGGACCACCAGTGGTCCCTGAGAGGGTTTCAGGTGGTCCCAAGGCTAAATGATGGAGAGTTGTTTAACCAGATGTAACTCTTGAGAATGTAAAAATGAAACCAAATGGACCCTTGCGGGTCCATTTGGTGTCATTTTCACACTCTCATGAGTTAAAATATTCATCATCTGAAAGTCTACGCTGTTTTGTTTGCAAAATCCAGCCTGGAATTGTGAACAAAAACAAAATAATTCTGTAGTTCTATACGTCCTTTGGTGAGGATGTCATCAAACAGTGGTCCGTGGCTTAAATGCTGAATAAATGGTGGGCCCTGGTATGAAAAAGGTTGAAAACCACTGGTCCAAGGAACCCCACATTATTATTCTTCCCTTACCTCATTGTGCCTATAGGCTAGGAGCCCCAGTATGACATTTGAGGTGTTAGAATATATCTAAAAACAATCTTCCAAATATTACACTTTTTTCTCTTCAAGATGTATCTCAAAACAATCTTCCAAATATTACACTTTTGTTTCCTCTTCAAGATGTTTTGAAAATAGCAGATCTTTAAGCTCACAAGGCCTCGCATTGTGAAAACAGCGGAAATGTGCAGAACACTGCAAAGGCCTATTGTCGTTTCTTTGTCGGGCAGAAGCCATCTCATCTTCATTTTGCCACCTCTATACTCGATCACCCAACCTACGTGAAAAGCACCAAAGTAGCAGATCCACAAGCTCAGGCTTGTAGATCCGCTATCATTTTTTTCTACATTTGAATCCTGAAGTTGGTTAACCAGATGTAACTCTTGAGAATGTAAAAATGAAACCAAATGGACCCTTGCGGGTCCATTTGGTTTCATTTTTACACTCTCAAGAGTTAAAATATTCATCATCTTAATTAGCCCAAGCATAGACAACTAGAGAATGTAGAAGATTAATGGTCATTTTGATCTGTAAGTTTTGCCTGTTTTGTTTCCCAAATCCAGCCTGGTACTGTGGACAAAAGCAAAATAAATCTTTAGTTTTGGGGTCTGTGGGCATAGGCGTGCATACATAGACGTCAAGGGGGGTTTGAGCACCCCCTAGTGGCCCTCTCTGGACCAACATGCCCTTTTTAAAAGAGCAAAAAGATGCTGAAATGCTGTTTTCTATGCGTTTTTAACCCCCCAAAACTCAATTTTCCGCCGCGGCTAGAGTGCCCTCCTGGTTACATTTGAGCACCTGCCCTTGAAACTCTCTGTGCACGCCAGTGTCTGTGGGGCTAAAATGTCCTCAAATGGTGGTCCGTGTCTCAAATGTTGAATAAATGCTGGGCCCTGGTATCAAAAAGGTTGAAGACCCCTGCTGAAAAGTATAAACGTTTCTGACATAATGATGTTTCCAGCAGATGATCAGGAGTTGCATTCGTACAGGCGATGATGTCACACAATGTTGGGACATGCAGACATGCATGCACTCATCAATGAGGCAGAACAACACAGCTGATGTTGTCTCTGTGTCATACAGGAGTGTCCCAGAATGACAAAACCTTTTTCTCTACAACACTAAGTAACATGTCCCGGCCCATGTGTCAAATTGCCATGGCTTTCCCCACAATCCCCCCTAATAAACGAGGTTACAGGGATGTTTGTCTCGTGCTGGTCTGTTGAAAGTGCATTCAATTCATTTCAAATGAGCTTTATTGGAAAAAAAAAACACGCGTCAAAATATAATAAAACCTTTGAAATGGGGTAGTTGGAGGATGTACTGTACACTACAGCATTGTGCAAACAGAGCTATAGGCCTATGTGTCACGTTGTGTCATTTAACAGTCGGTGTAAAGCTTGAAACGAATAGCAACACACATAGACGTGCACACATAGACGTCAAGGGGGGTTTGAGCACCCCCTAGTGGCCCTCTCTGGACCAACATGCCCTTTTTAAAAGAGCAAAAAGATGCTGAAATGCTGTTTTCTATGCGTTTTTAACCCCCCAAAACTCAATTTTCTAGAGTGCCCTCCTGGTTACATTTGAGCACCTGCCCTTGAAACTCTCTGTGCACGCCAGTGGCAACACACTTGTGTGTGCTACAGTAGTGCTTACACCCACCCTGAGACACAGGCGAAAATAAAAAAAGGACCACAAAAAAAGGACCAGAAAGGACCAGAAAAAATGAAAAGAAAAGACACCTTGGTAAACTGTGAACACTTCTTGTGCTTTTGTCTGCAGACGAGAAAAGGCACTGGGGCTGTGTGTGTGTGTGTGTGTGTGTGTGTGTGTGTGTGTGTGTGTGTGTGTGTGTGTGTGTGTGTGTGTGTGTGTGTGTGTGTGTGTGTGTGTGTGCGTGTGTGTGCGTGTGTGTGCATGTTTTGTCGCTGGAGGTCAACACGGTGGAGGTCAGAGGTCAGAGGCCTCCGCGGGGTGTCAAGGTCGTAGCCATAACGGTGAAGGAGAGCGTAACGGCGGCCCTGGAGGGTGACCTCAGAGAGGCGTCCATCTTTGTTTGTCACCGGGCAGATTTATTCTGGGAAGCGGCTGAGAAAGAATTCTCTATTGAAAAACAGAGACGTGGGGTGTTATATCGCTCGACAAAACCAATCCGCCACCCTCTCCCCTCCTGTTTCGTCCACGGGAGCATCGTATCACCCACCCACTGATTTGGGGTTGACACAGCCATCATGGCTTCCAAGGATAATTTTAACCTGCCCCCTGTGAGTTTTAACCTGCCACGCATGTCGGGAGCCGGTCATGGTTTACAGTATGAGTTTTAACCAGCCACACATGGTTTTAACCAGCCATCGGTTAGTTGTAACCGGCCACGCATGAGTTTTAAGTTCCGGTCATGGGTCAGTTGTAACCGTCCACGCATGAGTTTTAACCAGCCATAAGTTAGTTGTGACCGGCCACACATGAATTTTAACCGGCCACACATGAGTTTTAACCGAAAACAGGTTAGTTGTAACCGGCCACGCATGAGTTTTAACCGGCCAAGGGTTAGTTGTAACCGGCCACGCATGAGTTTTAACCGGCCAAGGGTTAGTTGTAACCCACCACGCATGAGTTTTAACCGGCCATAGGTTAGTTGTGACCAGCCACGTATGAGTTTTAACTGGTCATGGGTTAGTTTTAACCGGCCACACATGAGTTTTAACAGGCCACGGGTTGGTTGTAACCGGCCTCGCATGAGTTTGAACTGGCCATGGGTTAGTTGTGACCGGCCATGTATGAGTTTTAACCAGCCACGCATGAGTTTTAACTAGCCATGAGTTATTTGTTACCGGCCACCCATGAGTTTTAACCGACCACAGGTTAGTTTTAACCGGCCACGCATGAGTTTTAACCGGCCATGGGTTAGTTGTGACTGACCACACATGAGTTTTAACCGACCATGGGTTAGTTGTGACTGACCACACATGAGTTTTAACCAGCCATCAGTTAGTTGTGACGAGCCACGCATGAGTTTTAACCGGCCACAGATTAGTTGTAACCGGCCTCGCATGAGTTTTAACCGGCCACAGGTTAGTTGTAACCGGCCACGCATGAGTTTTAACCGGCCACAGGTTAGCTGTAACCGGCCACGCATGAGTTTTAACCGGCCACAGATTAGTTGTAACCGGCCTCGCATGAGTTTTAACCGGCTATGGGTTAGTTGTAACCGGCCACGCATGAGTTTTAACCGGCTATGGGTTAGTTGTAACCGGCCACGCATGAGTTTTAACTGGCCATGGGTTAGTTGTAACCGGCCACGCATGAGTTTTAACCGGCCATGGGTTAGTTGTAACCGGCCACGCATGAGTTTTAACCGGCCATGGGTTAGTTGTAACCGGCCACGCATGAGTTTTAACTGGCCATGGGTTAGTTGTAACCGGCCACGCATGAGTTTTAAACCGGCCATGGGCTAGTTGTAACCCACCACGCATGAGTTTTAACTGGGCCACAGTTTTAAGTAGGCCTACCAGCCATGAGTTAGTTATAATCGGCTAGCCATGCATATCGGAAACAACTTGTTTTGTGGAACTAATGCCTGTCACACTGTTAGAATGTATAATCAATGTACTGTATATGCACCTCCTGTGAAACACTACACTACAAAAGGCACAACACATGCTCTCTCTGTCTCTCTCTCTCTCTCTCTCTCTCTCTCTCTCTCTCTCTCTCTCTCTCTCTCTCTCTCTCTGTCACACACACACCACACACACACACACACACACACACACACACACACACACACACACACACACACACACACACACACTACAAGCATCAAAGGTCAGTGGGATGTGGTGTGTGGGGCTCAGGACAGATCAGAGGGGGTGCACCGAGGCGGTTTTCATTTACTGGGAACAATCTCTCTCTCTGTCTGTCTGTCTGCAGGGTGGTGGTGGTGGTGGCCGACTCAAAAAGGACAAACACCATGGAGGGAGATCATGTGTTCTCACTGCCAGGCAAGAAGGACTTAAGGCAGACAATGGCAGTATATGTGCAATTCCAGATCGCTTGGTGTAGCCAGGTATGGTGTAAGTCCTCTCATTGGCTGCATGGCAGCAAATCAGGTTTGGGGCCGTGCTCATTGGTTGCATGGCAGCAAATCAGGTCTGGGGCCTTGGGTAGGCCGAAAGCCTATACCACCAGCCCTGGGCCTGAGCTTACCAAATAATTACCCAGAATAATTAAAACCTGCAAGTCAAAAGGTTCAGAAATCACCTGACCCCCCAATTAAAAATGTTACTGCACTCCCCTGCTTTGTTCATCATGATTTGAAGCTCTTGATGACTGTTTTTAATTATTCTGGATAACTATTTGGTAAGCCCAGGCCCAGGCCTGGTGGTATAGGCTTTCGGGCCTACCTCAAGGGCCCAGACCTGATTTGCTGCCATGCAACCAATGAGCACGGCCCCAAACCTGATTTGCTGCCATGCAGCCAATGAGAGGACTTACACCATACCTGGCTACACCAAGCGATCTGGAATTGCACCCAATGACAGTATGTGCTACTATAGACTTTGAGTGAACAATATAGGAAGAGTTAGTGCGTTGTCCGTTAAAACACGGGTTTTCAACCTTTTTGGTACCAGGGACCACCATTTATTCAGCATTTGAGCCACGGCAGGGGTTGACACTAAGGTCTCTGAGGCACTTGCCCATCGGGCAAGTGCAAGTCAGGTTCTACTTGCCCTCAGGTCATGGTCACTTGCCCCCCAAAAATATATTGTAAATTTTGCATTTAAGTTTACTTCCTACTTGGGTGCTTTAATCCAGGGGTTTTCAACAGGTGGTCCGGGGACCACCAGTGGTCCCTGAGAGGGTTCCAGGTGGTCCCCAGTTAAGTTGGTTAACGAGATGTAACTCTTGAGAACGTAAAAATGAAACCAAATGGACCCTTGCGGGTCCATTTGGTTTCATTTTTACACTCTCAAGAGTTAAAATTCATCATCTTAATTAGTCCATAGTGGTCACAGACCCAGTGGTCCCTGACCCCAGCAAAATGATAGTTTGGAACCAAATGAACCTGGGAGAGAGATAGGTAGAGATAGCTAGAAAGCAGGGAAAGACACAGAGGCAGAGTGCAATGACTGCTTTCAAGACAAATGTATCTTGTGTAGTGTTATAGTGCACTAAGTTGCACACTTGCCCGATCGGGCAACCCGGTAGCAGTCTTCACTTGCCCCGCTATTTTTTTTACTTGCCCCGGGCAAGCGGGCAAGTGTTAGTGTCAACCCCTGCACGGACAACCACTTTATTCAGCCCCACAGGTCCCAAAACTAAAGATTTCTTTTGCTTTTGTCCACAATTCCAGGCTGGATTCACTTCAGGGGAAAAAACAGGCAAGCATACAAAACCAAAATGACCAATAATGTTCTAGTTGTGTAGACTTGGGCTAATTAAGATGATATTTTAACTCTTGAGAGTGTAAACATGAAACCAAATGGACCCGCAAGGGTCCATTTGGTTTCATTTTTACGTTCTCAAGAGTTACATTTGGTTAACCAACTTAGCTGAGGACCACCTGCAACCCTCTCAGGGACCACTGGTGGTCCCCGGACCACCTGTTGAAAACCCCTGCGTTAAAAGAAGTGTGGCTTAGGACAGTTGCTTGTCTATAGCGTTTAATAGGCTGTGACCTCACTAAATAACTTGATATGAAATGGGTACTTCAAATTAAGAACATTATGATGTTATGGGGAAAAAAGAAATTGTGCATAATTTAATTGGCAGCAGCTGTATTATTATTTTTTTTGCAGAATTGTTCTATGAAATGTAAATACCTGTTAAGAAACGAGGAAGTGAAAGGGACACGGCCTTACTACTAAATAGTAGTGAAATGACCAGAGCCATAGAGACCAGATAGCCTGTCAGAAGTTGTGGCGTTGCCAAGAGACCAGATAACCAATCAGATAACCGGTACAAAAACCATCCCAAGGCTTAGAGGTCGGCTAGCGCCATAGAGTATAGACTGAGTTATGACATCTCTGTTCACTTCCATGGAAAGGTCTAATGGCAGCTGCTTGAAAACAATGCATTTCCTATTTCAGTGTGTCACCCCTCAATGTCGCAATCTTTTGGGAAACCTCTTAGACACTGGGACCATTCCATCTAATCCATCTCCAATCTCCCCCAAGCCTATTTACTGTGCCAGCCTGCAAGCTGCCAAAAAACAGCATAGCACAACACATTTTACACATACAGTATATTGTGATGAATGCAGGGATAGGGGACACACAAGGAGGGACAGATGGTTTGGATGGGGATTTGCAAGCTCTATAGATTCACAACCATGGTGTCATGGAGTAATAAAATTACATTAATATTTATATAGCCTACCACATCTGCAGTGGTTAGAGGTTGTCTCTGTTAAAGGTAGGGGAAGTGATTTCACTTTTGTCAGATATCACCCAAAAAATATTTTTTTTTCTGTTAAAATGCTCTATTATAAGGTGTGGAAACCACATATAGAGTTTCCCCCTCCCCCACGTTAGCAGAGGAGCTAATAAAAGTTCCCCAGGTCACCACAATTCTCCTCCAATCAGGAGAGAGCAGCAGGTTCACATAGTGTAGCTACTTTTGGGGGCCCCTAGTGCACCAGGCTGGTACTACACCATGAATTTTCAAATCACTTCCCCTACCTTTAAAGATCTCAGCGGGCCTGAAAATTAAGGCCCGGCCCTACCCGGCCCTAACAGTTCAGGCCCTAGGCCCTACCCGGCCCTACTAAATGGAATACACTTTAGGCCCTACCCGGCCCTAAACTGTCGGGTTTGGGCAAAATTTGAGAATTCACCACAAATTAAAATTGAAATGCAATCAGCACCATCTTCATAATAGGTAAATACAGAAAATAACTATTATTCTTACTATATTAAAATAATTCACTATATATTATGTTTTCATGCGGCCCTAGGCCCTACCCGGCCCTATTGATTAGGATAGATTTTCGGCCCTACCCGGCCCTAAATGTCGGGTAGGGCCTGTTCGGGTTCGGTCCTGGTCGGGTTCGGGCAGAGTTTGAGAACTCTAGTCTCTGTCCCATAAAGTTATTTGAAGCAGACGGCCACACTGGATTGGACAATCTAATGCACCGCCATCGTTATAGTAGTTCAGACATCGTTGCTATTCAGGTATTAGCACTCAAAAAGACGTCATCTCAGCTGTTAATCGCTATGCTTGGCTAGCTGCTTCTCTACTGCTGTTAACTTTAATTCAATGGATATTGATAACATATTTCCTTGATTGTTTATACCCAGTGTTGGTCAATATTACTTATTTACGTTATTATTACTAACTTATTTACTTTACCTGTTTAAATTGGATTCAGTTCTTTTTAGAACTGAATCCAATTTATTGGAATAATAATAGTCTCCAATCCCACAAACTGCATCCAGTCCACATGCTGGATGCAGCGGTGGACTGTATTACAATCTAGTGCACATCTCTGTTGTTACAGTACCTGTCGATAGCTTGTAAATCTGTTCTATTTTTGCATGCAATGGCAAGCTCATTTTAAACAAGTAACTTGGCCTTACTTGCAAAGTAATGCATTACTTATCACCCATGTTTGCAGAGTAATCTCGTTACTTTACTTTTTGAAGCAAAATTAATAATATTACAGTAATATGTATTATGTAATCTAAAATTTGTTACTGCCCAACACTGTTTATACCAATACTTGTGTTCTGAATATTATGTGCAGTGCAAAATTAGCAGTTCAACCCCACCTCTAAGATTCATCAAACTTACTATTTTAACATATTTCACATATTAACATATTTTCCAGCATTATCTGATTTTTATTTTATTTTATTTTGCAATGCAACAGTAATAGGATGTTCAAATGTTCAATGTCAGCTTTATCAGTGATAATTGTCCATGCTCAGACAGACATGGAAAAGCGAGCAGACATGAGGAGGATGCTAAAAAAAAATATCAATGAAAATGTTGACAACAGCAGCCAGTGACAAACATCTAGGTCCTTACTCTGGCATATATGAGGCAACAGCGGCCTCTGGCGGTCATTTTGAAGACAGCAGTTCAGAACACCTATGGGCAATAATTCTGTTACCAAGAGTGGGAAGTAAATTTATTTTACTCAAGTCAACTATATATTCCTCCTCCAGTATTACATCTCAGAGGGAAATTATGTATTTCTTACTGTAACCAGAAACTACACTGTAGTTTCTGGTTACATTGTGGATTTAAATAATTCGATATTCACAGCACATCAAACTTAATTCAGACTTACCGGCAGTGTTGGGCAATATTAGCCTACTTAGGAGAGTAATATACTTTGCTTATGACCCCTTAGAAAAATAAATAATGTTACTTTACTTATTACTATCAAAGAATAATTTGTTACATATTACAATATTACTTTCAGTCCACTCCTCCAACCCACAAAGGAATAGAAATATTCAACACAATCTGTTTTAGCGCCCGCTGTGATGAATTGTAGAGTAGGCTATGTCATGTGTGCAGAATACTGCGTTGGATTAGGATCTACAAACTATAAAGTGCATCTCTGTTATTATCTCTTGATAGCTTGTAAATCTGTTCTCACATTCAACAACAAGCTCAAAAGTATAGTAACTGAGCGTGTTTTGGCAGACTAACATTTTACTTACATACACATTTTGGCAGAGTAATATCTTTACTTAACTTTTGCTGGAAAAAGTAATGGCTGGTATTGTCGAACGCTATGGTGTAGCCAGGTATAGTGTAAGTCTTCTCATTGGCTGCAAGGCAGCAAATCAGGTCTTGGGCCTTGTGTGTATAGGCCAAAAGCCCATACCACCACACCTGGGCTTACCAAATAATTATTATCATAATAATTAAAACCAGTCATCAAGAGCTTCAACTCATGATGAACGGAGCAGGGGAGTACAGTAACCTTTTAATTTGGGGGGGTCAGGTGATTTGTGGACTTTTTGAATTGCAGGTTTTAATTATTCTGGGTAATTATTTGGTAAGCTCAGGCCCAGGGCTGGTGGTACAGGCTTTTGGCCTACACACAAGGCCTCAGACCTGATTTGCTGCCATGCAGCCAATGAGAAGACTTACACCATACACCATAGTGTTCCAGAATACCAGCCATTAATATTACAGTAATATGTAATATTTAATTAGTTACTCACCCAACACTGCTTACCGGTAATTTACAGCTGCGGGTTTCAAACTAGAACTAGGCTCTCTGTTTCGAGTGCCAACTTGCGCATTTAACGTGTGAGCAAAGCAAGCGAACAAAGGTTGTTTTCGGTCCCTGGTTGTGGGGCGGCTCGATAGTTGCAAAGTCCCCTGGGTTGTCTCAGGGCAAGATTATTGGGGTAATTTGTGGGCCGGGGGTGGAACGGCCCACCCATCCGAAATAGGAGGGGACAAACCTTCTTGTTTTTTTTCATCCCACGATTTTGCAACCCATTTTTTCACCCAGTGCCAATTCCTACTGTGATCTTGGGCTCTACTCACCCTCCACCAATCTGGGGAGGCAGCGGGCTGGCCACATGCTTCCTTCAATGCATGAAGAGTCCAAGCTACCTTCGTTTCACCTGACAGGGGGAGTAGCGTGTTGGACGGTTGGACGTAGCGCGTGGAAGGAACACATTATTCCAACCAGTTGCTGTCCCCTCCATCAGGCGCCCCGGCTGGCCAGAGGGAGGCAGTTTAGAGTCCAGGATTACAGCATGTTTTTGTGAGGTTTTCTACCCTAGGGGACACAGGGGAGAACATGCCAACTCCACACAGAAAGGCCCTTTCTCCAACCCCATAGGGGGGCGGTGGTATCACGGTATGATTAAAAGCACGCACTTTTGATCCCAGGGCCCACTATTCAATCCGAATTTTGAGCCAAGGACGACCCATTTGATGACATTTTAGCCCCCAACAGACCCCAAAAGTAAGGATTTATTTTGCTGTTTGGTCCACAATTCCAGGATGGATTTGGGAAGTTGTTAATTGTTCGTTAACAGTCAATCATACAGATCAGAATGAGCATTAATTTTATACATTTTCCAACTAGACTCACCAATTTAGGTGAATATTTCAACTCTTGAGAATGTTAAACTATATGGACCCACAAGGGTCCATTTGGTTTCATGTTTACACTCTCAAAGAGTTACATCTGGTTAACCAACTATACCAGTTAGAATAGGTCCGGTGGTTGTGGCCGGTCTAGGCCAAATCACGCTAAAAATGCCCGATTTTTTTTGCCCAGTCCACCACTGGAGCAAATGTTATACCAATAATTACCATCAGAATATAATGAACATAATGAAAATATATCTTTTTCTTTTTTTCTCTTAACCAAAAAAATATAATGCAGACTCCCCTACATTTTTTCCCCACATCTGAATAGCATGGACCTATTTCTATACTTGCTCTGCTTGGATCAAAGCCCATCGCTGATTGGTTCCTCACATTTCCTGTTTGTGTTTGTCTTACAGGAAAGGAGTCCTGTCCATGAAGCAGATGTTGAAGAAGTGTCTGGAAAGACATCAAAACTGCCAATTCTACTCACTCTACAGTTTGTGTGGATAATATATGAATGGAGAGAGCAGGTTTAACCTGTCCCTAGAGCCTCAGTAAGTGCAGGCCATAGACAACAACACAAGGAAGAAAGAGGACAAATAATATAGTTTCCTGATCGTGTGCACATTGTACTTTGACACTTTGATAGTGATTGAGATTCAGTTCTATCAACTGAAGTGTTTTAGTGGGAGGTCTCTCCGGGACTTGCTTCTCTGTTCCAACCCACGGAACCTGCTTCCACTGTGACTCCCATAAACCACATACTAGGGCATTAACCAACTAGTCGACTAGTCGATTGTCAATAAGTAAAACCACTAGTCGACCTCGTTGTTACTAGTTGACTAGTCGATAAGAAATTAATAAAAACTGAGGTATTATTATTTTTATTATTAATATTGTTTTAGTGTTACAACATAAATCTTAGCTGGATTATAGTCACCAGTGTAGTTTTTTCCTTTTACAATAACAAACATTGTAATAACATGAGCGTGACGCTCGCCTCTGCCACAGAAAGGTGCTTCGCTTCGAGTGGCGTCTAACCCTGGCTTAAAACAAGTGCCGGGAACCCAGGAGGTCAGGGGCAAGGCTTCCCCCTTTCCCGCTCTCACCTTTTTTCTTTTTTAATCTAATTATTTTTAATACCTGGAACATTAAAGACTAGTCGATTAGTAAACTAGGCATTGTAGGCAACTAGTCGACAGGCAACTAGTCGACAAGTGAATGCCCTACCACATACAGAGGCTGGAGAAGGAGGAATCTGCTGCATGCAGAGAAGCACGGCATGAGAACAAACAAGCAAAACACTGAGATGAATGTTGTTGGTACAACAATCCTTTCTTAGATTCTCTTCCCTGACCAACTGACCAGTGTTGGGGCATGTGCACTACGTAACTTAATATATTACATAATATATTACCAAAATGCAGTAACTTGTAATATATATTACTTAACAAAAACAATCTAATATATTATACTTTTCTTTCTGCATTAATGCATTACTTTCAATACTACTTTCTGTCTGTGTTTCGTCGAAAATGTTCTAGTGAAATTATGTTGACAACTGCAGAAGTTAAATAATTACTTATTTTATATAATTTGTTTATTTATTAAGGAGTGACTTTTTTCAAGTTGATTTCATATGGATTTGGTCAGATAGCAAGTGTGCTTGCTTTATTGTAGGTATGCCACTGGCCTATGTAATATTTGATTAATAGTGACACTGAATATTTAATTATATATTTTGTAAAAAAAAATAAAATAAAAAAAATAAATGTAATATGTAATAGTAATATTAATGTATTACACTTGCTCAGACAGTAATATTGTAATATAATATATTGCTTTGAAATGAAGGTAATAATTAATAAGTAATATATTAACAAGGTAAAGTAATATTCCCAACACTGCAACTGACCTATATATGCCCAGCTAGCTTTGCTGATTTGACTGGCTGTGGACGTAACGTATGTGATGACAAGATGACGATGATAAGAGCACCCCTTGTTTGGGGGATTTTGTTGTATAGGGGGGAAAAAAATCACATTTTTTAAATATATATTTATGTATTTATTAATTTGTTTGTGTCAGAAAGGCTGATTTGGTGTTATCTGGCTGAATTGTGTAGAGTAGGATTTCATTTTCGTGATCTACATTGTAGATCATGAAAAAATTGCTACAAGTCGAGAGCCAGAGACATCGGACTGTAACGGACTGTAACTTACAACACACAGGGCACACAGTTTTACGATGACATCCCAGGAAATCAGCAAAAGAGTTAATTTTCTTTCAAAAAACAATGTCCCTTAATAGCAAGATACATGTAAAGATGAAACTGCAAATACATTAACGTGGAGTTTCATGCTCTATGATCCTCACCAAGCACTGCTTTCATAGTAAATTGAGTTGAGAAAGTACAACAATTAGTTGCATTCATTTCTTATCACGGTGTGTGCGCAATATACCAGAGGGCCAGTTCTAATACTACCGGTACTTCATTGTACTTCAATGCCAAAGATATTTCATTCACAGCCTTGATTTGGCCCTCAGGCTTTGAGTTGGACATGTGGTCTACATTGTTTAAAATTGCTTTAAACCGTTCTAGACTCAACATGTCATGATGGTCCATATATTTTAGAATAGTTTTAAACTGTTCTAGAATAATAAAAGCGTTAGAGTATTTTGATATTGATATTTCAAATAAAATCGCAGCATAATTTAGAAGAAGAATTTAGAAGACAATAATTTTAGAAACCTAAATATCAATACCCGTATTGTATCATATCTTGAGGTAAGTGAATCGTCTCACCCCTACATTCTGTGTGCAGACTCACAGTACCTTTTAACAGCGGGCGATGGAAAAGCGTCCATTATTTGTCTACGGGAGCCGCCAATTCTGGCGCAGCATATCGGCCGACGGTCGAAAAAGTGGGCGTGGCAACGTCGTCCGGAAAGATAAAAATTGCTGAGCTTTTTGGCCAAATCAGCCGACGTTTGCCCGGGGAATAACCAATCAGAGACAAGTTCTGCTTTTTCCCGACCCCGAACCATTCGACGCAGTTTGGTTCCTAGTACCGCCCCACTTCCTCCTCCACAATCCTTTTTTTTTTTCAGTGCACCACAGCACCGTCGTTTACGGTACTCATTACGAATGGCATTCTAAGCGAGCATTTACGGTAATGACTGTTGGCGTCGCTCATATTATCCTCCGATCGCCCGCTGTTAAAAAGTACTGTTAGACCCATAATGCTGTACACAGAGTAGTCTGTGCATAGGAGCACTGCACAAAAATAACAATGCACATTGTGAAACCTTGATTGCATTTTGTAACGGGCCCTGGGCCTGTCCACAAACTAGGGTGACCAGATGTCCCTCTTTGCGTGGGACACTCCCTCATTTCCTAGACTTTTCAAGCGTCCCACAAATAGAGACTCCGTCCCACATTGTGACTGACGGGCATCAGTGTTCAAAATGCCCCTAATAATTTGTAGTGCCCTAAGTAATAGTCGGATTTCTGTTGTGTCATTTCCTGCTATGTTTTTGACCCCCCCCCCCATGGTAGCACTATCCACACTCACACACACTTTCCACACTCACTCTTAGAGAAGCCACATCACATACTGTCGTATCAAAAATAGCTGATCTACAATCTCAAAACGCGTCGCACTGCGACGCGTTTTGAGATTGTAGATCAGCTATTTTTTTTATTTTAGATCAGCTGTTTTTGCTATACGTGAAATGAAATCCTGAAGTATTTTTTGGAATATTGACATCAAGTGGTTAATAATTTGCTAACTACATTTTGTCCCGTTTCCCCCACTCCACTTGTCCCACACATGCAACACTTCTGTCCCTCAAATGAACAGTTTGGATCTGGTCACCCTACCACAAACTCACACAACCTGCGCGTCTGAGTCACACGCCATTAAGGTCACCAGATGTGATCCCTCCCAAGAGTTTTCAAGTGTTTACCAGGAAACAATTTACACATCAAACAATTAAAGAGAGGATCAATTCTTTTTATGTGTTTTTTTCTTTCCTTTCTTCTTTTTTTAATGCGTCTTCATGTTTGTTGATTTGTTCATAGAGCTGTCTGGCTGAACCGTAATTCATTCATATTGTTACAGGATGACGCATTCTAATGAAAACTAATGAGGATGTCTTAATCTGTTGTTCTCAGAGGATCATGCACTCTGTTGAGGACGCACATGGGAAGAAGAGGGACAGGCCCATTGTCCTCGACCACCTTGCCTTCAGGGGTGTTTTTGCCATTCGACGGACTAGGCAGTGGGGCGCCATGAGGGGAGGGGGGAGGCGACCACCAGACATGCTTTAAAAGGATCCCAGGCTAATAAGCCTCATATGAATAAATACATTATACTCAGGGGTGCACATAACTATTTTGGTCCAGTACTCAGAGGAGCACCTGGGAATGTTACTTGGTGCTCCCAAAATGCGGCCACCCACACCACTTTTTTCCACACCGTACAGCCCGATCAATGTACAGTATTACAGTACATGTCGAAAGTTTGGGCGTTGCAATAGTGGCTAGCCTAGTAGTAGTACTACTACCTGCATTCTACATCCATTAAAAAATACTAGTAGTACTTTAGACTGAGAGGTCAGAATTAGTTTGAATTGTTTAATTTTTAAGGGTTTTTTTACTGGTCCAGTCGGGCAGTCATTATGAGCCCCAGCTGTGTGGTGCTCAAAGGAGCTTTCCACCACTGGACTGACAGCTCATTGTAGGATTTTTGGTGCTCCTGAGCACCGGAGCACCACTTATGTGCACCCCTGATTATACTTGTTGTCCTCTATAACTAGAATTGGACATTTAAAACACATAGGGCTCCATTTTTGTTACATGCTAAACCCCTTATCCCTTTTTTTTTTTTTTTTATTTTCTTTTTACTATTTTTAAAAACTTTTGGGAATAATCTATTGACACGTTGTGAGCATGTAGATTGGCCATTTGACCTATTGAAAAAAATAATAATAGTTTAAGAAGGCAAAGAAGTTTAGGGATAAGGGGTTTAGCGGTGATGGAAATCCAATATATGTTCTTTAGTTTAAAAATAGTTACTAATTTTATCCCTTGGGGGGCGCCATTTTACTGTGCCTGTCATAGGTATGACATCACAGGAGATTTTTCCTGGAGCCTCCAGGGCTCCAGGGAAAATTTTGCCTTGGGCTCCGAATTACTTAGAAACGCCCCTGCTTGCCTTGGTGTGATAGGATGAGCTGTGTGTCCTGACCATAGACTGACTGACCGCTGTTGTCCTGGACGTGTATAGAGAGTTTTAGTGGGGCAGGGGCTGAAAACCAGCAAGAGGGCACTTTCGGACAAAAATGGTGAAAAACGTAGAACTACAAGCTCTCAACGCACCATCACAGCACGACACATTGAGAGATTGGTTCGGTGCGCAACCCAGCATTCCAGCACTCACTATGGTCTCTTGTGAAGTCACGCAAGCTTGTTCCAGAAATGGATTCCCGGCCCATTCATTTTCCTGATGAATTCGGGCCTTTTCCTTTTTCGAAAATGATTGATAGCAAACGCAATATTACCATACAACATGTCAATAGCGAGAAAAAAAAAAAAAAAAACAACGGCAGGATACAACACTTTTTCTTTCATTTTTTATCTTAGAAATTATTTTGACTGTCCCAAAACATTCAGTGTGTTGTCATTGTCATGATTTGTCACGAACCAAGTAGGCTTTGTGCGTGGTGTAATCGCCTTTATATACATAATTTTGAAAAAGTCTATGAGGAAAATGAATGGGAATCCATTTCTGGAACAAGGGCGACGTCACGAGAGGGGCGGGACCGCTGAGCTCTCAGTGATGGGCAGTAACTTCTTACAAGTAGCTAAGCTACATAACTTAACTATATTTCCCTTTAGCTTGTATTGTAGCTTACTTCATTTGTTCTGGGTATAGCTTAGTGAAGCTACACTACTTGTTTTGAGTAACAAGGAATGTATCTTACTACATTTTCCCACACACATTTTCGAATTCTGCCCATTTTTAATTGGTAGAAAGCCTTTAATATCCCAAAACTTAGACATGCCACCATCCTAGGTTCAAACCCACCCCTAGATTATTATTATGATTTTTATTTATATTATTGTATTATGATTATTATTTAGAAAGTTGTACATTAAATTGATTATTATTAAATTGATTATATTTACAGTATATCTAGTATATGTTGTGTTGATGTAGCAAGCTACTTTTCTCATTGTAGTGTAGCCTAGTTTGCTACAATTTTGGGGGAATAGCTTGTAGTGAAGCTGCACTACTTGCTTTTGGAGTAACAAGTAGTGTAGCTTACTACAATGTTCCCAGTAACTTGCCCCTCACTGTGAGCTCTATAGTGGAGATGCAGGATAAAAACATGAATTTCCAAACACATTTGTCCTAAGCAAAATGCTGAGTTCAAGCTCAAGAGACTGGGTTAGGAGTCCCTTTGCTGTTTATTTGTGCACGCCCCTGGACCTCTGCTGTGTCTCTCAGGACAGTAGAGATGTCCCTGCAGGCAGGGGTGGACTGACAGTCTGGCATACAGGGCATTTTCCCGGTGGGCCGACCCCCCCGGGGCCGTTAATGTCGTGTTTTAATTTAAAAAAAAAAAAAAAATCTGCACAAAACCGGCCCACGAATCAGTGCTGGCGGCCCTCTGTCCTCTTCAAATGAGACTGCCTATTGCAGGGTTTTTATAGTTAACTAAAACTAACTTATTAAACTAATAAAACTAACTAATTTTAGTTAGCCCGAGCCCCAGAGCCCCTTATGTCTTAAATTCTCATGGGGGCTCAGGCCCCGGAGCCCCCACAAAGATTCAGAGGGCCGCTCTGAGGGCCGCTCTGAGACAAAATTGCCCGGTACGTTTTGAGCTCCCAGTCCACCCCTGCCTGCAGGTCTGTGACAGTCAGAGACAGAACTGCTGCTGCCCAAATACTGGCACGTCCTCTTGATCTCCGCCAGAGGGCGACATTTTTCTATTAAAAGGATCCCCCCCAGGACACACAACAACAGCAGTTTCTTCTGAATCTGAGCCCGAGAAATCCCGACGCTGACACAGACCTGTCATGACTTCAGTGGTTTTCAAAGTGGAGTCCGTGGGGAGTCAGATGAAAGGTTACTGGAATATTATGCTTTTTCGCCTATCCTACACCGTGCAATCAACTGCTGCTAGTTTACTCTGACAATGTGCTGACTTATGCCTATAGCCCTGTACTATTTTAAGCTGGTGGGCAATTTGGATTTGGACACAGATTGAGCGCGCGCGCGCGCGTCTGTGAGTGTTTGTGTGTTTGAGAGAGAGAGAGAGAGAGAGAGAGAGAGAGAGAGAGAGAGAGAGAGAGAGAGAGAGAGAGAGAGAGAGAGAGAGAGAGAGAGAGAGAGAGAGAGAGAGAGAGAGAGAGAGAGAGAGAGAGAGAGAGAGAGAGAGAGAGAGAGAGAGAGAGAGAGAGAGAGAGAGAGAGAGAGAGAGAGAGAGAGAGAGAGAGAGAGAGACAGAGAGAGACAGAGAGAGACAGAGAGAGAGAGAGAGAGAGAGAGAGAGAGACAGAGACAGAGACAGACAGAGAGAGAGACAGAGAGAGAGAGAGAGAGAGAGAGAGAGAGAGAGAGAGAGAGAGAGAGAGAGACAGAGACAGAGACAGACAGAGAGAGACAGAGAGAGACACAGAGAGAGAGAGAGAGAGAGAGAGAGAGAGAGAGAGAGAGAGAGAGAGAGAGAGAGAGAGAGAGAGAGGTTATTTTACAGTCAGTCGTCCCGGTGGAAGCGTCATTGAAGAGCAGAGAGTTGGGTTTGATTTAAGGTCATCTAACTCTATGAACAACAGAGTTAGACATATATAACTCTACGGTGGGCTATACGTGCTTTGATGAACTGTTACCTGCATGGCTGGGAGCGACAACAGTTGGCTGTAACCTTGTTAGATGGAGTTTCTTCACTGACGACTTCAACCTGCAGACAACCAACACAAGGTGAGATGTTCGTGTTTTATTATTTGTTGCATTCGTGCCTAATTTTGCTTTTCATGTCAGGGACTTTTTGGCTCCAGGCCCCATTAATGCAATTTGAGTTAAAATAAAAAAAATAAATCAATAGGTCATGATATACTTAAATACTATACTTTACTTTTAATACTATATATATATATATATATATATATATATATATATATATATATATATATATATATATATATATATATATATATATATATACACACATGCCCCCTAAGTGCCTAGATTGCCCCACAAAGCACGATGACATGTAAACCAAATTTCAAATCAAACCAAAGATATTTAAAATTAAAGTGTTTATATTTAAATGATTTGAAAACCAACAGCATTTCATCATTGAAAACAGAAGACTCTCTGAGTCAGACCTTTAGCTTTATGCATGCTGCACACGTGTCTGTTGCAACTTCAACAACAACTGATGTTATTATTGATGCTTTACCTGCCTATACTAAAAGTCCTGTGACCGAAAATGGTATGGGTGCGGCTTACCATGGGTGTGACATACCATTTTCTCCTGCCCCCCAATTGGGGAATGTTATGTCTGCCCCTTTAATAGTTTAAAGTGGCTAAAATATCATTGTGTAAACACATTTTGCTGGGTATGTCCCCGAGGACAAGGCATGGGACCACACTTTGAGAACAACTGTTGTTGACTCTGTGAATGAGTGATGTTGAGGGCCTTAATGGTAAATATTTAGCTCCAGAAGCATTTGAGTTGGAACAACCATGCTGGAAAATCCAAATAATGGAAAATCCATATGCAAACACATGCTTACATCAGGGCTTGACACTAACACTTGCCCGCTTGCCCGGGGCAAGTAAAAAAAAATGGTGGGGCAAGTGAAGACTGCTACCTGGTTGCCCGATCGGGCAAGTGTGCAACATAGCGCACTATAACACAACAGAAGATAAATTTGTCTTGAAGGCGGTCATTGCACTCTGACTCTTTGTCTTTCCCTGCTTTCTAGCTGTCCACAATTCCAGGCTGGATTTGGGAAACAAAACAGGCAAATTAACATACACATCAAAAAACCTAATCTTCTACATTCTCTAGTTGTGTACTGGGCTAATTAAGATGATGAATTTTAACTCTTGAGAGTGTAAAAATGAAACCAAATGGACCCGCAAGGGTCCATTTGGTTTCATTTTTACGTTCTCAAGAGTTACATCTGGTTAACTAACTTAACTGGGGACCACCTGGAACCCTCTCAAGGATATATTTTTGGGGGGCAAGTGACCATGACCTGAGGGCAAGTAGAACCTGACTTGCACTTGCCCGATGGGCAAGTGCCTCGGAGACCTTAGTGTCAACCCCTGTACATAATGCGTTTCCTTTTTATAGGTGACATTCCAACATCAGACAATAAACACAAATGCAAAGGGTTTATGTTAAAAGCATGCTACAGAGAGATGGTGATGAAGATAATTAATTGAAGAACGGCCTAAAATAAAGTGATTTAAAATCATTGCGGCCGGACTATTGCCTCAGTCCAGTGCATTTCTGCGTACTCCTCTAATTCCCAAATACAGTCTCGTAAGGCGCCTTGTATCACGATTCACGACAATGTCACTTCTTCACAGTTTGTGGAATAGGTGCTGAAAATAACCCCTGGCGTGTTTTCTTTAATTTGTCTGCATCTATAATTTGTTACCGAAGTCATAGCCATTACTACGTGATGTTGTTTTGCGCCTTGTCTGCTGGTCTCTATTAAATCCCATTAATTTCGTCAACATCCGGTTCGAAAGTGTCTATAGGGCCCCTCCAGGAGCACTAGACATAGACATAGGAGTGAACGGGAGTTTTAGAACTCTGTCCCTAGATGGCGCTGCGCGCAGGAAGTTGAAACAACGCACTCATTTTCAGAACGGCTCCCCTTACCGGAAGTAGGGGTGGGCAAAAACATTGATATGCCAATATATCGCGATTCTTAATGTCATGGAATCAATATCGAATCGCCAGGTTCAAAATCGATATTTTTGATATTTATGTAGGGCTATTCATTAATGTTTTCATGTCAGAAAGACTGGCTGATGTTATTGTAAAGGGTAATTAGACGCATTTTCAACATTTTACCGTTGCGCGGACATGATATGAAGTTCCCATCATTTCCTAAAATGGAGGTCTGAAAGAAATCGTTAACACAGTGAAACACGACTTTATGACATCATAGAGTTTGTGTTGAGTTTGTTAATGACTTTTCTTTTAGGACCTTTTTTTCTGAGGGTGTACAAATGGAACCAAATGGACCCGTTAGGGTCCATTTGGTTCCATTTGTACGCTCTCTGAAATAAGTCTATATAGCATAATAAAAGCACGGTTATTTGTGGCAAAAAACAGTGATATAACGAATCTAATCACAGCATAATTAAGAATCGCAATATATATCGATTCAGAACCCTAAATATCGATATTGTATTGTATCGTGAGGTTAGTGAATTGTCCCACCCCTAACCGAAAGTACGGCTACTATGACGTTATAGCTGTCAAAATCATTAAGCAAACAGCCATTCGCAACGGCGACGGGTTACCATGGCGCCGCGTCTATGTAGCGTGTGTCTAACAGGCGCTGTCGACACTATTTAAAGTGTACGTTCTGCCGTAGTAGGAACGGCTGCTACGGGAAGCAGGTTTATCTAAAGAGCACGGATCGAGTTCCTGTTTGCCGTATAGTGGAGACGTCGCCATCGTTAAAGTTCCTGTTGTCAATGCAGCCTGCGACGTGTAGCTGCGAATCAGCCGTGATGTGTGAAGCTGCCGTAAATGATGCTGTGATGCATTTTTGTCAAAGTCGCATGATTTGTCACTATGCAGGGCTTGACACTAACACTTGCCCACTTGCCCGGGGCAAGTAAAAAAAAATGGTCGGGCAAGTGAAGACTGCTACCTGGTTGCCTGATCGGGCAAGTGTGCAACTTAGTGCGCTATAACACTACACAAGATATATTTGTCTTGAAGGCAGTCATTGCACTCTGCCTCTGTGTCTTTCACTGCTTTATAGCTATCCAAATTCCAGACTGGATTTGGGAAACAAAACAGGCAAATTAACATACACATCAAAATGACCTAATCTTCTACATTCTCTAGTTGTGTAGACCTGGGCTAATTAAGATGATGAATTTTAACTCTTGAGAGTGTAAAAATGAAACCAAATGGACCCACAAGGGTCCATTTGGTTTCATTTTTACATTCTCAAGAGTTACATCTGCAAAATTTACAATATATTTTTGGGGGGCAAGTGACCATGAGCTGAGGGCAAGTAGAACCTGACTTGCACTTGCCCGATGGGCAAGTGCCTCCGAGACCCGAGTGTCAACCCCTGCTATGTTACCGCAGCGAAATTGGTTCTCCGCTTTTGACCCATCACTTGGAGCGGTGAGCTCCAAGGAGCGGTGAGCTGCGGCTTGCCACGCTCGGGAATCATTAGCTGATTTCATCTGCCCATCTGAACGCACCATCACCCACCATGCGCCCCAGAAAAATCAGCCCCCCCCCCCTGTGATGTCATGTGTTTAGTGCACAAGACTATGGACTTGTATGTTTGTTTTAGAGCACTGAATGACATGAAAGACCACACCGTGGAACGAGAATCACATTTGCAGTATTTATTCGATTATGGCATGGAAATGAGGATGACATGTTTATTGCATGGGCTGATGGATTGCATAGACGGATGGGACAACAGCACGAACGTTTATGGGTGAGAGCTGTGGAAGGAAGGAAGTATGTTAGTTGTTATTTGGGCGGGGGAAGGGGGGCTGCAGTTGGGGGGAGTAGGGACTGTTAGCAGTGTTGCCAACTTGCCGCATTTTTGTCACTATATTTAGCTTTTTTTCAGACCTCCCTAGCACCAAAATTAGTGAAAAACTCCTGGCGGAAAATCTAGTGCTTTTTTACTGGTGAGTTGGGGCGAAATTGATTGACAGGCGCCAGAGATAAAACCCTCATTTTTCACCATTTTTCCTCCTATGATAGTGGTTTTCAACCAGTGGTCCCCAGGCTGAATGATGGACAGCTGGTTAACCAGAGGTAACTCTTTGAGAGCGTAAAAATGAAACCAAATGGACCCTTGCGGGTCCATTTGGTTTCATTTTTACACCCTCAAGAGTTAAAATATTCATCATGTGAATTAGCCCAACTTACTCTACACAACTAGAGAATGTAGAAGGTTAATGGTCATTTTGATCTGGATGTTCCAGGTGAGCATCTAGTGCATTCTAGTGCATTTTGGAAGGGCCACTAGTGCATTTTGGATTTTGGCAGGTGGCAACACTGACTGTTAGGAACTGGGCTTAGGGGGTGTGTTGGGCTTTTGGGGTGTGTTGGACTGTCGAGGGGGAGGGCGAGGATGGTAGGATTAGCAGTGGCGAAGGTGAGCGATAGGAGGGATGGGATAGGCGGACAGACAGCGAAAAGGGGACAAGACAAGAGGGAGGAGGGGACAAGAGGAGGTGGGGCTAGGTCCACCAGAGTGAGCCACATTTCCTTGTTTTCAGCCAATCAGAATCGTAGTATTTGGACGACCCATTTTAGAATAATACTTTAATCATTTGGCTTAAAGATGGAGTGCCATGATTTTTTCTACCCTAAAATATGATCATCAGGTATTAATGTTATATGAAAAGTAAGATTTTTTCCAAAAAAGTGTACCGTGTTCGTTAAACTGTCATTTTTATGATTCCACCCTACCAGTTCATTAAGTATGCCTGGTTTGCCTGGTGGGTGGTGATGGGTGGAGATCCACCTGAACTGAAGCCACACCCACAACTTTAGTTGGATGATAAAGGGGGAGGAGTTAGGGGAGGGGCTGAACAGGTGATGTCACTAAATTGAAGTTTTTTTTCCATTGGCACGTTTAACTGTAAAGGTTCAGCCCCCAGGAAGAAACCCTATATACAAAGGGAAGACATCATTGCACATAAAAAACACACCAAGGGGTCTATTTACATACTGTCACCATGTACAAAATTGGGGAAAAAATCCAAAAATCACGGCACCCCCTCTTTAACAAAAGTGTGACTTCTTTTGAATGCAAAACCTTCTCTTATGGTTGCCCCAGGCACCGAACATTTTCTGAACGGCGCCCATAGCCAAAATACATGTCAAGTTGACATGCAAAAGGGTGAGAACCGCCGCAGTACACGCGGCAGACGTCATACACCTCTGCCGAAAAGAACAACTAATCACCCCAAGGAGAGATCTGGGCGGTTTCCCTATAAGAAGACGCCAGGAATGTAGTGTCTATCAGAACAGTTCACGGAGAAAAGGAGAGCTTGGGAGCCGATGTCGTTCACACCCACACACCTTTTAGTGAATTTGTGCGCAAACAGGGTGCCAAACCCCGTTTCAACTTGGAAGGGTAAACCCCAGAACCCAGAACCTTCCCAGAATTTGAAACAGCCCAGAACTTGTGACGTTTTGCCGTGGTTATAACTTCATACGCCTATGGCATTTTTTTTAAAACAGACATCAGTGACAATCAAACATTAAAGCTCTGTATGCAAGGGGTTAGTGAGCACCCCATCAGAAATAGAAACCCGAGGAAAGGAAAATAGCTGACAACACATTGCATTGCAACGTGTTGCTCGCAATTGTAGTTAATGTGGCTTTATATGAAGATGTGGTTTGTAATTAGGGCCTATAAACGCCTACTGCTCCGGAGCGTGTGGTCTGTTTCCTCTCTCCAGTTGGGCACAGTAGCTTTTTAGGCCCGTTAGGGATAGTTAGGGATCCACGGAGTGCTTAATTTGTAACTCGGGAGGTGCCGGAGCGCACACGGTCAGCCGGTGTTAGCAGCAGCAGCAGCCCAGCTATAGCCATAGCAGCCCAGGAGGCAACGTGTGAGAACTGTGAAGTGAACTGTGTGTGACTGAGCTGCGAGCGACCACTCTCGATAAACATCCCATAGCTGGGAAGGCTCAGCCTCAGCCAGAGTGGTATCCTATAGCAACGACTGAAATGCACGGGGATGTATTGGCTCGATTGCCACTCATTTCTCCCGGATAGGCCTCTGCAGGTGGGGGAGCGCCACCTGCAGGTGGGGGAGCGCCACTGACAGCCCCCGGAATGCATGTGGAGCAAGGGGGAGCGGCGCTCCGCCTGGCTCCGGCACAAATTAAGCCCTGAGTATATTCCACGGAAAATAGGAGTAGTTGCACATCAGGTCACTTAAAAGAACAGAACCACTTCAACGTGCTGCCAGCCGGACTCCGAATGCACATGCAAAAACACCATCTCACTAATGGCCTATAGATGTAACCTATCAGGGGTTGACACTAAGGTCTCCGAGGCACTTGCCCATCGGGCAAGTGCAAGTCAGGTTCTACTTGCCCTCAGATCATGGTCACCTGCCCCCCCAAAAATATATTCTAAATTTTGCATTTAAGTTTACTTCCTACTTGGGTGCTTTAAACCAGGGGTTTTCAACAGGTGGTCCCTGACCCTGAGAGGGTTCCAGGTGGTCCCCAGCTAAGTTGGTTAACCAGATCTAACTCTTGAGAACGTAAAAATGAAACCAAATGGACCCTTGTGGGTCATTTTTCGTTTCATTTTTACACTCTCAAGAGTTAAAATTCATCATCTTAATTAGCCCAGGTCCTCACAACTAGAGAATGTAGAAGATTAATGGCCATTTTGATCTGTATGTTAATTTGCCTGTTTTGTGTCCCAAATCCAGCCTGGAATTGTGGACAAAAGCGCAATAAGTTGCCGCATACTTGCCCGATCGGGCAACCAGGTAGCAGTCTTCACTTGCCCCACCATTTTTTTTTTACTTGCCCCGGGCAAGCGGGCAAGTGTTAGTGTCAAGCCCTGTCATTGCCCATGCCGCCATCGGCGCTGTTAACTGCAGAAGTGAACCGCAGTGAGGGGAGCGCTCGCCAATCCTTCAGGCGGGCCAAGCCGAATAGCTATACTTAAAGCCGTTTCCTGAAGAAGGGTGCATATACTGCAGTAGCCAAGCCCTCGTGCCAAGCCCTCGCTTCTCCTTCAGCCTCTGAACCAGCTTACCCTTGCCATGACTGTGGCTTCTTCAATAGGTCAAAGGTCATAAGGTCATAATCTTTGGCCTCTAGGCCTCTGGCTACCTTTTGACCGACGGATGAAGAGGGTCCGCCTGACTGTGATGCCTAGTCCTGGGTCATGTGGGTCAGTGGAGAAAGAAAGAGTTTGCCAGCGACCCGGATGAACCACCACGCCTCCATGGGCCAGGGGCGGATTGGCCATCTGGAGTACAGGGAGTTTTCCCGGTGGCCTGCGCCACCTAGTGGCCTGCTGGACAAGATCCAAAATGCACTAGTGGCACTTCCAAAATGCACTAGAATGCGATAGATGCTCGCCTGGAACATACAGATCAAAATGATCATTAATCTTCTACATTCTCTAGTTGTGTAGACTAAGTTGCGCTAATTCACATGATGAATATTTTAACTCTTGAGGGTGTAAAAATGAAACCAAATGGACCCGCAAGGGTCCATTTGGTTTCATTTTTACGCTCTCAAAGAGTTACATCTGGTTAACCAGCTGCCCCCACCAGGGTGGCCTGGCAAAGGCAAACTTGTCCCGGTGGGAAAATATGTGCCAATCCGCCCCTGCCATGGGCACTAGTCTTTAGTCTTTAAATGTCATGAATTTGAAGTGCATGTCGACTCTGTTATACTTTCTCTACAGAAATCTTTGGCCGTTCGTCAGTCCGCACAAGATGTCACTTGTACTTAAATGCAACTTTATATTAAGGCGAAGTTCCTAGTTTGTTATTGTAAACACCGGCTGTTGCTGAGCACGTGGTCCATATTATTTCCTCCCCGGTCAAGCATACATGGGTATGGTTTAAGTTAGGCCTCGTCCTCCGTACCTCTCGCAAAACATTGAAATGGCATGCAAAGCAGTCAGAGATTCATGGAAATTCTAGTAAAAATAGGAGTAGCCGCACTTCAGGTCGCTTATATGTGAAAACCCCAAAATCGCCAGAGAAATTACATGAATGGTAAGTTCTTCTTGGGAATACAGGGCTCAATGATAGGTAGAATGTGCCAGTTCCTCTAAAGAACATGTCGTCTCTGACGGCTGGAAACCTTCATGTCCGAAACTGTGACCTTTCAGGATTTGGAAGTAGCAGAGCTACAAGCTGTGTCACGTTTTGGCCTTTTGATGCTTATTTTGTGGAGCCTATTTTGAGTTTCTTAAGTACGGGGTCTTATGACTTAGGTCAAAACGTCGAGGTGTGGTAAAGCTAAGAACTAATAATTAAGAAACTCAAAATGGGGCGTTAATTCTGCCCCACACTATGAGATACTGTAGTACTGTACATTGCAGTTAGAAACAGCTCTGCCTTTTTTATTTATTCTTATTTTGTATATTGGGTTGGATGTTGTTATATCATGAACTCAACATGTTAATAACAAAACACAGTATAATGTTAGACAGACATGCATACAGAGAGACAGTTAGATACATAACATTAAAGGTTAATTCCACCCATTTTCAACATTTTTTTCTGAGAGCGTACAAATGGAACCAAATGAACCCGTTAGGGTTCATTTGGTTGCTCTCAGAAAAAAAAGAAGCATCTAATGAAATCCATTAACATGGTGAAAATACATCTTGATGATGTCATCAAGATGTTTCACCATAATAGTTGTTTTTCTTCAGACCTCCATTTCTTGGGAACACAGAATGGGGGAACTTTTTTGTCATGTCCACCCAACACCTCGAAGGTACATCAATGACATAGTAAAATGTTGAAAATGGGTGGAATTCCCCTTCATGGGGGGATCTAACACTTCCCAATTGGGGGGGGCAGGAGAAAATGGTATGGGGGCGGCTTCATCGAAGCCGCACCCACACCATTTTCAGTTGCAGGACTTTTATTGGGCAAGTAAAGCATCAATAATAAGCATCAGTTGTTGTTGAAGTTGCAACAGACACGCAGCATGCATAAAGCTAAAGGTCTGACTCAGAGAGTTTTCTGTTTTCAATGATGAAATGCTGTTGGTTTAGCGGTGCAACAGCTAGTTAGTTAGTAGCAGTAGTAGTGTTTCAAATCATTTTAAATATAAGCACTTTAATATGAAATATAGCTTGGGTTGTTTTGCTTGCCATCGTGTCTGGTGGGGCAGTCAGGGCATAGGGGGGCATCGCCCCCCATGCCCATGCCTAGATCCACCCCTGCTCTCCTTTAACAATACATCCTTCATGTTTTTCAGGGCGGCAGTCATAATGCCATTCTCTACTGTTATTCTCTCCATGTCCGTGTTCCTGTTGGGATGCAGTGCCTTAGAGTTCCATTACCACGACAGCATGCAGACAGAGCGCTACCTGCTGGACATCAACAGCACCTTCCCTGACATCACACACCTGTACAGCATAGGACAGTCTGTACAAGGTACTACGCACTACGCTTAGTCACCTGCACACACACGCACGCACGCACGCATGCACACGCACACGCACACACACACACACACACACACACACACACACACACACACACACACACACACACACACACACACACACACACACACACACACAGAGAAACGCATGCATGAACACAGGCACAAACGCATGCACTTACAATGTAACTGGAAAAGTCGGGCCACTGCAAAGTCGGACCGACCAAAAGTGTGGAAATCTTGGCCCAGGGCTGGGGAAATCTCGGCCAAGGGCTGTGGAAATCTCGGCCCAGGGCTGTGGAAATCTCGGCCCAGGGCTGTGGAAATCTCGGCACAGGGCTGTGGAAATCTCGGCCCAGGGCTGTGGAAATCTCGGCCAGGGCTGTGGAAATCTCGGCCAAGGGCTGTGGAAATCTCGGCCAAGGGCTGTGGAAATCTCGGCCAAGGGCTGTGGAAATCTCGGCCCCGGGCTGGGGAAATCTCAGCCCAGGGCTGTGGAAATCTCGGGCCAGGGCTGTGGAAATCTCAGCCAAGGGGTGTGGAAATCTCGGCAAGGGCTGTGGAAATCTCGGCCAAGGCTGTGGAAATCTCGGCAAGGGGTGTGGAAATCTCGGCAAGGGGTGTGGAAATCTCGGCCCAGGGCTGTGGAAATCTCGGCCCAGGGCTGTGGAAATCTCGGCCCAGGGCTGTGGAAATCTCGGCCCAGGGCTGCGGAAATCTCGGCCCAGGGCTGCGGAAATCTCGGCCCAGGGCTGCGGAAATCTCGGCCCAGGGCTGTGGAAATCTCGGGCCAGGGCTGTGGAAATCTCGGGCCAGGGCTGTGGAAATCTCGGCCCATGCAGGGCAGTGGAAGTCTCGGCCCAGGGCAGTGGAAATCTCGGCCCATGCAGGGCAGTGGAAATCTCGGCCCAGGGCTGTGGAAATCTCGGCCCAGGGCTGGGGAAATCTCGGCCAAGGGCTGTGGAAATCTCGGCCAAGGGCTGTGGAAATCTCGGCCCCGGGCTGTGGAAATCTCGGCCCAGGGCTGTGGAAATCTCGGCCAAGGGCTGTGGAAATCTTTTGGAGGTCGGACCTTTTCACAGCCTTGGGCCGACCTTTCCACAGACTTGGGACGAGCTTTCGTTACGATTCGGTCAGACTTTGCGGCAGCCCGACTTTTCCAGCATTCACTCACAAGAAGGAAGGAAAGAAAGAAGCTGTTCTCGTTGTTGTAGGTTACAGACAAACATACCCATTGTTTTTATTTGTTTTTATGGCTTAAAAAAGGTGGGAAACGGAATTATATTAAACAACACATAGCAGGAAATACTGCATTGATTGTAATTGCATGATTCAATTCAAAATAACACATTTCTACACACACACACACACGCACACGCACGCACGCACGCACGCACGCACGCACGCACACACACACACACACACACACACACACACACACACACACACACACACACACACACACACACACACACACACACACCATGAAACCATTAGGTGATTCCTGGAAAATTACGTTGTAAATGAAATTATATAGAACTTCTATACTTAATAGAACCATATGTTTTATGTCTAATACTGGCACACACACAGCATGTGTGTCTGACAGAATGACAGCAGAAGGAGTTAAGAAGCTCTAATCCGTAATCCAGGAGGACAGTTTAATCTGCCTAATCTGTGTGCATGCATACATGTGTGTGCGTGTGTGTGGGTGGGGGGGGGGGGGGGGGGCTAAATGCCCTGACTGCGCCACCAAACACGATGGCATGCAAAACAACCCAAGATATTTCAAATTAAAGTGCTTAAAGAGTTAAAATGATTTGAAACACTACTACTGCTACTAACTAACTACAGCTGTGTCACCAGTGCTCACCACTAAACCAACAGCATTTCATCATGGAAAACAGAAAACTCTCTGAGTCAGACCTTTAGCTTTATGCATGCTGCGTGTCTGTTGCAACTTCAACAACAACTGATGTTATTATTGATGTTTATACTTGCCTATAATAAAAGTCCTGTCTAACCGAAAATGGTATGGGTGCGGCTTCATTGCCCGTGTCGCTTCGCGCCACGGGCGATGAAGCCGCACCCATACCATTTTATACTGCCCATTGGGAAATGTTACATGTGTGTCTCTAATGATACTCATTGTCTTGTGTCTCTAGGTAGAGAGCTGTGGGTCATGGCTGTGGGTTCGAATCCCAGACAACACACCGAGGGAATCCCCGAGTTCAAATACGTTGCTAACATGCATGGAAATGAGGTGTGAATACGCATGTACACGCACGCACGCGCATACACACACACACACACACACGCACGCACGCACGCACGCACGCACACACACACACACACACACACACACACACACACACACACACACACACACACACACATGTGAAAGGTGGCGCAACAAAGTATTAACTTAAGGGGGCTGAATAACTTTGCACGCCCAATTTTTCAGTTTTTATTTGTTCAAAAAAGTTTGAAATATCCAATAGATTTTGTGGATACGGAGTAAAGGAATTCAGGGAGAAGAATATCTCAGGGTGGAGTAACATTATTGGCCTGACTGACTTGCACTCAAGATTCTAGGTGCAGATTTGGTGGAATGGCAGTGCGAGATCCCGGATATACAACAGCACGGACAGGGGGCGGATGTAACATTTCCCAGTTGGGGGGGCAGGAGAAAATGGTATGGGAGCGGCTTCATGCCACGGGCGATGATACCATTTTCAGTTACAGGACTTATATTAGGCAAGTAAAACATCAATGGTTGTTGTTGAAGTTGCAACAGACACGCAGCATGCATAAAGCTAAAGGTCTGACTCAGAGAGTTTTCTGTTTTCAATGATGAAATGCTGTTGGTTTAGTGGTGACACAGCTGTAGTTAGTTAGTAGCAGTAGTAGTGTTTCAAATCATCTTAAATATAAGCACTTTAATTTGAAATATCTTGGGTTGCTTTGCATGCCCTCGTGTTTGGTGGGGCAGTCAACTGGGCATTTAGGGGGGCATTGCCCCCCCACATGCCCATGCCTAGATCCGCCCCTGAGCACAGAGCTGAGTAGGGCTTAATGAATAACAAGCCTCCTGAGAGAAACGTAGAAGGGTGGGAACTGTGTGTGTGTGTGTGTGTGTGTGTGTGTGTGTGTGTGTGTGTGTGTGTGTGTGTGTGTGTGTGTGTAGGGGGGATAGCGAGGGGGAATGAAAGGACAGCCAGAGGCGGTACTAGTTTTAGCATGTCGCTGTTTCCATTCTTGAGTATATACAGAATGCTGACCGTGTGTGTGTGTGTGTGTGCGTGTGTGTGTGTGTGTGTGTGTGTGTGTGTGTGTGTGTGTGTGTGTGTGTGTGTGTGTGTGTGTGTGTGTGTGTTAGGGGTGGGACAATTCACTTAGCTCACAATACGATACAATATCAATATTTACTGTTCTGAATCGATCTATATTGCGATTCTTAATTATGCTGTGTTTCAATTCGATATATATCGCTTTTTTTTGTTGCCACGAATGACTGCGCTTTTATTAATTATACTAGAACATTTTAAAGCAGAATTCCTCCCATTTTCAAGATTTTTTTCTTAGGGTGTACAAATGGAACCAAATGGACCCGTTAGGTTCCATTTGGTTCCATTTGTACGCCCTCAGAAAAAAAAACAAAAAAAAAAACAATATTGACCATGACAAGTTCAATCAAGTAGAACATTTTAAAGCAATTTTGAAGAATATAAACAACAAAAAGTTCAATCATACACATCAATGCAGCCTGATAATGTCAGTCAGACATGAACAAATATAGAATAGACCTACCGTGATTTGATATTGATATGATGATAGCGATTGTTTTGCTCAGCCCTAGTGTGTTCGTGTGTGTGTGTGTGTGTGTGTGTGTGTGTGTGCGCGCGTGCGTGCGTGTGTGTGTGTGTGTGTGTGTGTGTGTGTGTGTGTGTGTTTTTTGCAATGACTATAGTTTTTAGTTTTAATAGACTCTTGTATAGTTCTCATTTACCCCAGTTCTAACCGCAATATTAGTCACCCATATCATCTATGTCATACATTTGATTTACAGTTGATTTAAATGACTAAGATGTCTTATTTTGTAGGGGATTGATCTACAAGCATTGTGAATCCTTGTAGATTTGTTGTCTTCAGCATTCAGCATGCAAGCAAGTGTGAAACGATTTCACTGAGTTGATCTCTTGTCCACTAAACACTTTAGGACTGATTTATTTACGCCGATAGTCAACTCCATCCTGAATCAGAGACTGAAATCACACTGGTCTACACACAGTGCATGTAATTTGTATTTGTAGACGAAATTGTCACTATATTCCGTCTTAGTTTTAGTGATTTTGTGGCTTGTAGTCACCTTGTCTTTGTCAGTGGAAACAAAAAGGTATAGGCGATGGACATTGTTCATCATAGCCATTTGTCGACGAAATCAGCGGTGCACCATATATGCGCCATGTGATGCTGTCTTGGAAGAAACTGCATTCCGCCTTGTGTGTGTGTGTGTGTGTGTGCGTGTGTGCGTGTGTGTGTGTGTGTGTGTGTGTGTGTGTGTGTGTGTGTGTGTGTGTGTGTGTGTGTGCGTGTGTGTGTGCGTGCGTGCAGGTTGTGGGCAGGGTGTTACTGTTGCAGCTGATAGACTACCTGGTCCGGGGTCACAGGGACAACGAACCCGGGTTGCTTCGGTTACTCAACAGCACCAGGATCCACATCATGCCCTCCATGAATCCAGACGGCTTCGAGGCCTCCGACACGCACTGTGTGTACAGCCAGGGCAGGTATGTACTGTACAGGGCTTGACACTAACACTTGCCCGCTTGCCCGGGGCAAGTAAAAAAAAAATGGTGGGGCAAGTGAAGACTGCTACCTGGTTGCCCGATCGGGCAAGTGTGCAACATAGTGCACTATAACACAACACAAGATAAATTTGTCTTGAAGGCAGTCATTGCACTCTGCCTCTGTGTCTTTCCCTGCTTTCTAGCTATCTCTACCTATCTCTCTCCCAGGTCCATTTGGTTCCAAACTATCATTTTGCTGGGGACAGGGACCACTGGGTCTGTGACCACGTTGGGCTAATTAAGATTATGAATTTTAACTCTTGAGAGTGTAAAGACTGCCGTAAGGTCTGCTGTCGTGGAGAGGGACTTTAGTCTGAATAACGAACGGAAACGAAAGGACAATTCAAACTGGGCTACACAGTGCCCCTGTATGAGGCACATACCGAAAAAAAATCGTGTCATTATAATGAGCATTAGTGAGGACCAATCATATGGAGATTAAAATAAAGTGAAAACTAGTGAAGACGGTCTTCAAAGTGGTCTTTCATCACAGGTGGATAGACAGCAGCACAATGTGAAAATGTTGCATTCTGGGGACCACCAGTGGTCCATGAGATGGTTACAGGTGGTCCCCAGGCTAAATGATGGAAAGTTAGTTAACCAGATGTAACTCTTTGAGAGCGTAAACATGAAACCAAATGGACCCTTGCGGGTCCATTTGGTTTCATTTTTACACTCTCAAGAGTCAAAATATTAATCATGTGAATTAGCCAGAGTCTACACAACTAAAGAATGTATTAGATTAATGGTCATTTTGATCTGTATGCTTGACTGTTTTGTTTCCCAAATCCAGCATGGTATTGTGGACAAAAAAGCAAAATAAAGCTTGTTAAAGGCTAGTTTTGGGGTCTGTGGGGCCAAAAATGTCCACAAATGTTGGTCCGCGGCTCAAATGCTGAATAAATAGTGGGCCCTGGTTATGAAAAAGGTTGAAAACCACTGCTCTATGGCCAGAAAAGTAAGGAAGTCTACTCTGTGTGGCCAACTGGCCTGTTGAATGGATACACTGCCCCTCCCTGTGGAGAGCAGGAGGTCTGTTTGGACGTGCGAGTGGCAACACGTTGTCCAGGGAAGAGGAGAGACCAACATCTGACGCATCGTCAGGCATGAGTGCATTATTTCTTCACCAGTTGCTGTTGGGTGTGTCCCCACCCTGCATGCCTCCCCGCTCTGGCCTCTCCCCATGCACCTCCGTTCTCTGCCGGGGAGGTATTTCTGTATCAGTAATGGCCAGGGGCGGATTGGCCATCTGGAGTACAGGGAGTTTTTCCCGGTGGCCTGCGCCATCTAGTGGCCTGGACAAGATCCAAAATGCACTAGTAGTGGCACTTCCAAAATGCACTAGAATGTGCTAGATGCTCGCCTGGAACATACAGATCAAAATGACCATTAATCTTAATCTACATTCTCTAGTTGTGTAGACTAAGTTGGGCTAATTCACATGATGAATATTTTAACTCTTGAGGGTGTAAAAATGAAACCAAATGGACCCGCAAGGGTCCATTTGGTTTCATTTTTACGCTCTCAAAGAGATACATCTGGTTAACCAGCTTTGGTCATGTAAAAAGTGTAACAAAGTATTCAATGTCTGAAATAGTTTTGCATCGTTAGATTGAATCATTTACCAAGTTACTAATGGATAGATTGGCTATATAGTATACAGTACCTTTGTGTAAATTGATGAACAGATCTATATTCACATTGTCTTTTGAATGCCATCACGAGCATAGTGCATGTAATCATAAAACACACATGTACAATAAAGAGTTTTTATTTGACACCCCCAAATAATAGAGGCAGGGCGAAGGGTGCTGAGAGGGAAAGGGGAGGTGGGGGTGAGGGGCGCCCACGACAACTTAGATCAAATAGTGCACTCGCTCTTGAAATACTAAGCGATCCACATATTATACACATAAACCCCCTTAGGAAAGTGATTCCTGTGTCCTAAACTAAAAGTCAATATTAACATAATAAGATCTGAATGCAAAAGGGGAGAAAAAAAGGAGGGGTGTACCTTTAAGAACACAAAGACGTAGACCTACTTGTATAAACAAGTTAGTGGACCTATACTGTAGGCCTATTTGTAAAGACAATCATATCACAATCATATCCAAGATCTTACTGTTTAACAACCTAGTAGAGCATGAATCCTCTTGCAGCCGGTGTGTCATTCCAGTGGTTTACTATACAGTAGTTTTTCTACATGCTATACTTGGTCCAACTTGTGACACCTTAAGCCTCACTGAGTCAGTGCCAGAAAAATAGTAGTTATGGGAGGAAGGAACGTGACAACGGTGTTATTCATAAAGTCCTGTGTGTGTGTGTGTGTGTGTGTGTGTGTGTGTGTGTGTGTGTGTGTGTGTGTGTGTGTGTGTGTGTGTGTGTGTGTGTGTGTGTGTGTGTGTGTGTGTGTGTTTGTGATATGCGTGCGACTGTGTATGTGTCAGGACATGTTGTGTGAAGTGATGTAAGGATGTTTTGACGTGGCCAACACTTAGTCACACATACACACACACACACACGCACACACACACACACACACACACACACACACACACACACACACACACACACACACACACACACACACACACACACACACACACACACACACACACACACACACACACATACAAACACAAACACACGCACGCACATGAAGCTGTTATTTCATGGTCTGCTGCTTCATCAGATAGTTTTTTATCACAGGAAAAGAAATGCTACTTATTTTCTCGCTGTCTCTGTCAAGGTTCAGGGTTTTTTATGTACATGTATATGGCACGGCACTATACCACAGACTATGATATATATATTTTTTTTAATTTGTTTTAAAAATGTCAATTGAGGGTGAGGTTCTAATAGAATAGACCTGCGCACTGACTGCCCCGGTTCCAGAAGTGTTTTCCCCATTCATTTTTCTCATAGACTTTTCGAAAATAATTTATATAAAGATGATTATGCTGTGGACAAAGTGACACACACAATCTTTTGGGACGATCGAATAATTTCTAAGATGAAAAACGAAACAAAAAGTGTTGTATCGTGCTGTTTTCTACTACTTGCTAATTAGATATTTAAGGTGATATGGTGTGTGTCATCATGATTTGTCACAACCCGAGTTGGCTTTGTCCACGGCGAAATCGTCTTTATATGAATTATTTTCGAAAAGTCTATGAGAAAAATGAATGGGGAAAACACTTCCGGAACCGGGGCGGTGACGTCACTGTGCAGGTCTATAGGGAACAGCTTTCCAAAGCTGATGTAATGTGTTTGCCGATTAATCTCCCTTCACTATTGTAAACGCGTGAGGACTTTAGTTTAGACATACGATTGTTGAATGATTAAAAATTTTAATCAAATTAATCACAGCTTCAAAATTAATTTAATCATGATTAATCACCATTCGAACTATGTCCAAAATATGCATGTTTTCCTGTAAAGGATTTCAACATTTTAAAAAAGAAACAGAATCTGTGAAAAAATAACTATTTAACTTTAAAATATTTATCAAAATAGGTGATCTACAAGCCCTCAATGCTTGTAGATCCTCCAGCTATACTCTATGGCTCTGGTTATAGGAAGACACACAGCGATATGTCTCTGTAAAAACGTGCTCTAACCATTTCTTTCAATGAGAAAACGCTCAGTGGGTTGAGTCAGTGTGCACATGAGTTAATTGCGTTAAAATTTTTAATCAGATTAATCAACAAAATTAATTTAATCCCATTAATTAACTATTTTCAACAGCCTTAGTTTAGACATACTATTATCGGTTCGACTGTCATTACAACCTACCTCAAACCCCTAGTTAGCCTAACCTACCCCTAACCACTCCTGGCGGAAAATCTGGTGCTTTTTTGCTTGTGAGTTGGGGTGAAATTGGTTGACAGGCACCAGAGATAAAACAATCATTTTTCAGCATTTTTCCTCCCATGATAGAGTCCTCCTTCGTTCCTAGAAAGGACCATTGGTAACCAAATGGACCCTTTTAGATCTGTAACTCTTGGTCTCAAGAGTTAAATCATATTTAACCATCTGAATTAGCTAACTTTCAAGAATCTACAAATTTAGAAAATGTAGAAGAATTGCTATTTTGACCAACATTTTGCCAGTTATTTCTCCTAAATTAGTCTGAGAGACTAAACTCAACATCAAATCGTGGTCCGTGGCTAAAATGGAGAATAAATAGTGGGCCCTGTTTGGTTGAAAATGGTTGAAAACCCACTGCTCTAGCACATTCTAGTGCATTTTGGATTTTGGAAGTTGGCAACACCACATGCACAGGAATAGTGTATGTTTGACTGTTGTTTTTCGCACATTGGTCCGTAACATGCGTGTGCATAACCCTTTGTAAACAGGCAGATCAATCAGCTGTACGTAGTTCTTTTTTGTGTTTGTTTGTTTCTGTTGTTTTGGGGTGGTGGACTGGACTTTTTTTTTTGATATGGACAGAAAAGTCAGTGAGAGTAGCAGGGAGGCAAAGTTGCCAAGTAAAGCGTCAATAATAACACCAGTTGTTGAAGTTGCAACAGACACGCAGCATGCGTAAAGCTAAAGGTCTGACTCAGAGAGTTTTCTGTTTTCAGTGATGAAATGCTGTTAGTTTAGTGGTGCGATGATTGTAGTTAGTCATTCATTTTAAATATAAGCACTTTCATTTGAAATATCTTTGAAATGTTGGTTGTTTTGCATGCCATCAAGTTTGGGGGGGGGGGGGGGGGGGGCAGTCAGGGCATTTAGGGGGGCATTGCCCGCATTTGCCCATGCCTAGATCCGCCCCTGCTGAGCGCCACTTCCCATTTCCCAACTGCCTACTATACCAGTTAGCTGCCTGAAACTACAGGTCTGGGAATGCCCATAAATGACCCTTTGTGACTTGTTGTTCTTTTGATGTTGGGCCAGCCCAGTTAAGGCCGGGCCTTCATTTTTGGGCCAGTTGAGAACTGTAGTTTTCCCCGGCCATATATGGTGGTGTGACGTGACGTCACCGCCCCTGTTCCGGAAGTCTTTTCCAATTCATTTTTCTCATAGACTTTTTCGAAAATAATTTATATCAAGACGATTACGCCGCGGACAAAGCCAACTCGAGTCGTGACGAATCATGATGACACACACAAACTTTTGGGACAATAAAATAATTTTCTAAGATGAAAAACGAAACAAAAAGTCTTGTATCATGCCGTTTTCTACTTCTTCCCAATTATATATTATATGACCATATTGTGTTTGTTGTCATGATTTGTCACGACCTGAGTTGGCTTTGGCCGCGGCGTAATCGTCTTGATATAAATTATTTTCGAAAAGTCTATGAGAAAAATGAATGGGGAAAAGACATCCGGAACAGGGCGGTGACGTCACTGCGCAGCTCTATGGTGGTGTGACCACACCGGCAGACAGCGCCTCCAGGCTTGAAGCAGGCCTCGCTGGTGGCCAAGTTTGGTACTGCAGGCGGGTGGAGTTCATGCACGAACGCCCCGAGAGCACACACGCTGGTTTGCTTTGTGCAAACCAGCAGTTTGTTTTTAAGTTGTTTTCTGAATAAACCAGCGGTCCTCACGTCATATACTACGTCTCAAAACACAACAGATGTATTATATGACAGATAATAAGCTCAATGCAAACCCACAAGCTTGTTTTTTGATGCTTTTTGAGGTTTTTTTTCCTTTGCTCGTTCTCGACGGCGCTCGTTCATGAATCCCATAATCCCTTGCTTCGGGCGCGTTCATGGAGAAATACTTCCACATTTGACCACCAAATTTTGGTGGTCAAATGTGGAAATAGCCGCACTTCCGGCGGTCTTCCGGGTGCTTCAAAGCGCCAATGAGCAACTTGTATTGAAATGAATAACAAGGGGGCGGGGCTGTCGCTCGAGTCCGTTCCCTAATATTTTATTACTCTATGGTTTTCCCCGGCCAATATGGTGGTGTGACGTGTCAAGAGGTGGGATGGACTGACGGCCATATTATATGGGGCGTGGCGGACGGATGGATCGTCAGGGTTTTGCATCTTTTACTTGTAACTTATGCCAATAAAGCAGGGGTTTTCAACCTTTTTGATATCAGGGCCCACTATTTATTCAGAATCTTAGCCATGGAGGACCACCAAATGTAGGGGCCCCGCAGACCCCAAAACTAAAGATTCATTTTGATTTTTTGTCCACAGTACCATGCTGGATTTCAGAAACAACATACAAATCAAAATGACCATTATTCTTCTACATTCTCTAGTTGTGTAGACTTGGGGCTAATTCACATGATGAATATTTTAACTCTTGAGAGCGTAAACATGAAACCAAATGGACCTGTAAGGGTCCATTTGGTTGAGAACCACTGCAATAAAGCCTTACCGTACAAAAAACAACATAATTTGTTCCCAATCTTTTTTGATAGCAAACATAATGTAGATGGCCGAATGCCATGTAAATGGCTGTACCTCATTTTTAATTAACCTCGATAGGAGATGCAGCTGATGCCAATCAGCACCACCTGGGCTCAAGTCAAGGATCTGGTTGCAGTACTAGATCTGGACTGTAATCACTGAACAGCTTTCTCACATGCCACGCGTAGTGCAGCGATTCTCAAATAGTGTGTCCCCCCGTGACCCAAATGTGGGTCACAGGGTAATTTTTGGTGTCCAGAAATGTATATAAAAAGACTTATAGTGTACATTGTCTGTTTTCACTATAGTTTTGGTCCCGGGCAAATTCTAACTTCTCTGTTTGGTCACAGGCAGTGGCGTGCACAGAGAGTTTCAAGGGCAGGTGCTCAAAGGTAACCAGGAGGGCGAAGCGAGCGGCGGAAAATTGAGTTTTAGGGGGTTAAAAACGCATAGAAAACAGCATTTCAGCATCTTTTTGCTCTTTTAAAAAGGGCATGTTGGTCCAGAGAGGGCCACTAGGGGGTGCTCAAACCCCCCTTGACGTCTACCTATGCACGCCTATGGTCACAGGCTAAACAGGTCTGCTGTCTTCAGCAGAGGTGGAAGCAGCCTTTACTCCTGTAGCCAAAATGGGACACTTTCACCCTGTTTAACACACACATTCAAGCGTGTCATGTTTACATTTTAGCATTATGAGCATGCAGGAACAAAGTTCCGCCGACTCTAACACATCCCTTTGAAGTTCACTACTATTTAAGGAATACCGGATAACTCACACTTTTTCGTATGAGTTGTGTTCTCCTTGAGAAAGCGGATTGGGAGGGAAGCTCGACTATGGGGTTAGTGATTTATCGGAGAGCTCTGGGGTATGAAGGAGCGCTTGTCTTATCTGCCGGCTACTACTAGTAGGGCGGGGCGAAGGAAGTTTTACTGAGGTTATGGTTAGGTTAGGTTTAGGCATAGGTTTACTGAGGTTAAGTTTAGGGTTAGGATTAGGTTTAGGCATAGCTTAGGTTTACTGGGGTTGTGTTTAGGGTTAGGTTGGGGTTAGAGTTAGACGATGCTTTATGCGGTTACTAACCTAAACATAACCTCAGTTAAAACTATGCTTCGCCCCGCCCTACTAGTAGTAGCCGGCAGATAAAACAAGCGCTCCTTCATACCCCGAGCTCTCCGATAAATAACTAACCCGACTATGGTTGAAAAGGTGTGAATGACAATTTGTAAGAGGTTTGTAAAACACAAGCAGTGGTGTTTCTAAGCAATTTGGAGCCCTAGGCAAGATTTTCCCTGGAGCCCCTGCTTCCCTGGAGGAACATATTATATGTGTTTTAAATGTTCAATTCTAGTTATAGAGGGCAAGTATAGTGTATTCATCCATATTAGTCTTATTAGCCTGGCATCCTTTTAAAGCATGTCTGGTGGTCGCCCCCTCCCATCCCATCCCCTCACCCTCACCCTAGACGCCCTAGGCCAGGGGTTTTCAAACCAGTGGTCCGGGGACCACCAGTGGTCCTTGAGAACGTTCCAGGTGGTCCTCAGCTAAGTTGGTTAACCAGATGTAACTCTTGAGAGTGTAAAAATGAAACCAAATGGACCCTTGCGGGTCCATTTGGTTTCATTTTTACACTCTCAAGAGTTAAAATATTCATCATCTGAATTAGCCATTTTGGAATGTATGTTTTGCTTGTTTTGTTTCACAAATCCAGCCTGGAATTGTGGACAAAAGCAAAATAAATCTTTAGATTTGGGCTGTGTGGGGCTAAAATATCCTCAAATGGTGGTCCGTGGCTCAAATCCTGAATAAATGGTGGTCCCTGAGATGAAAAAAGGTTGAAAACCCCTGCCCTAGGCAACTGCCTAGTCTGCCTAATGGCAACACAAGTGTGTTGTTATTTTTTCCTTTTTTTCCTTGCACAGCACTTTGGTCAGCTGTTGGCTGGTTTTAAATGTGCTTTAGAAATAAAATTGACTTGACTTGGCTTTCGTGTGAGTTGTCTTAAGAAAGAAAAGGTCAACTTCACACTGGTGGTACAAAACGTGTGAGTCGTCAGGGAAGCCAAACGACGTCACCAGGAGAAGCAGGAGAGCCAGTTCTCTGATCGCCTTGAAACGTAGTTGGAATGCCAACAGACATTAATTAACGTCTCGGCTCAACAAACAATGCCATTTATTTATTATTCATGGACAGGAGGATGTTCCCTAGAATAACGGAAGCCGCCCCTTTTTTCCCCTCCTCACGTGCAGCTTTGTGTTTCCTTCACCTGATCATTTCCCATGTCTCCTGGCAGGGGCGGATTGGCCATCTGGAGTACAGGGAGTTTTCCCGGTGGCCTGCGCCACCTAGTGGCCTAGTGGACAAGATCCAAAATGCACTAGTGGCACTTCCAAAATGCACTAGAATGCGCTAGATGCTCGCCTGGAACATACAGATCGAAATGACCATTAATCTTCTACATTATCTAGTTGTGTAGACTAAGTTGGGCTAATTCACATGAATATTTTACTCTTGAGGGTGTAAAAATGAAACCAAATGGACCCCAAGGGTCCATTTGGTTTCATTTTTACGCTCTCAAAGAGCTACATCTGGTTAAACCAGCTGCCACCCCCAGGGTGGCCTGGCAAAGGCAAAATTGTCCCGGTGGGAAATGTGGGGATATGTGCCAATCCGCCCCTGCATGTCTCCTGGTACAGTAGCCAAGTTGGCAGCTCCGTGCGTGATCGGGTGAAGCTGCAGGTGATCTTATCTGAAGATAACTGTTGATTCTTGATCTCCCCTCAGGTTTAATCACAACGGCGTGGACCTCAACAGGAACTTCCCGGGTTTCTTCGCCGGTCACAGATTACGCAGACAGGGTGCCAAGGGAAGAGAGCTGGAGGTATGTATAGGCTATCTATATACCGTATATCACATGACCTGTGTGTGTGTGTGTGTGTGTGTGTGTGTGTGTGTGTGTGTGTGTGTTGTGTGTGTGTGTGTGTGTGTGTGTGTGTGTGTGTGTGTGTGTGTGTGTGTGTGTGTGCGCAGTGTTGCCAACTGCCAAAATCAAAAATGCACTAGTGGCACTTCCAAAATGCACTAGAATGCGCTAGATGCTTGCCTGGAATCTTCTACATTCTTAGTTGTGTAGACTTGGGTTTATTCACATGATGAATATTTTAACTCTTGAGGGTGTACGCTCTCTCGAAGAGTTACATCTGGTTAACCAACTGTCCATCATTTAGCCTGGGGACCACTGGTTGAAAACAACTGTCATAGGAGGGAAAAATGGTGAAAAAATAGGGTTTTATCTCTGGCGCCTTAGCCTGGCTCAGCCCTGAATCAGCACCTTAAAAATACTGGCTTATTTTTTTCCCTGTGATTCAACGACTGGCTTCCCTGCCTTTGGGGCCGTTTGTGCCGGTTGGAAATTCAATCCCAGCACCTGATTGGCCAGCAGCCCTGTCAATCACTTCGTTCCAAACGTTGTCTGCTTTCCCAATATTCTCATGAGTTTATATGAACCAATCACCGTTAAGACTGCTGCTTTGGTACCGCCCATCCCAGAAACTGCTGTGGTAGAGAGGGACTTCAGTCTGAATAATGAAGTGAAACGAAATGACAATTCAGACTGAGGTCAGGCTACTGGCGCCTGTCAATCCATTTTAAATCTAGTGCCGAAAAGCATTGACTAGATTTTCCACCAGGAGTTTTTCACTCATTCTGGTTCTAGGGGGGTCTGAAAAAAAGCTAAATATATCGACAAATGCGGCAAGTTGGCAACACTTTGTGCGTGTGCTTGCGCGTGTGTGTGTGTGTGTCTCTCTCTCTCCACGTGTCCGTGCGTGCATGCCTGTGTGAGACAATCTCATCTGATAACATGTCCCCCTCCCCAACCTCATGACTCACACCTGATAACAACAACTCTCTGTATCTCCTCATACCAATCACTGGGGTATAGGGGCGGATGTAACATGTCCCATTTGGGGGGCAAGAGAACATGTTGGAGGGGCAAGAGAAAATGGTATGGGGGCGGCTTCATCGCCTGCGTCGCTTCGCACCACGGGCGATGAAGGCGCCCCCATACCATTTTCGGTTACAGGACTTTTATTAGGCAAGTAAAGCATGAATAACAACATCGGTTGTTGTTGAAGTTGCAACAGACACGCAGCACGCATAAAGCTAAAGGTCTGACTCAGAGAGTTTTCTGTTTTCAGTGATGAAATGCTGTTGGTTTAGTGGTGACACAGCTGTAGCAGTAGTGGTGTTTCACATCATTTTAATTATAAGCACTTTAATTTGAAATATCTTGGGTTGTTTTGCATGGCATCGTGTTGGGGGTGGGGGGGGTGGGGGGGGGGGGTGGGTATTTAGGTGGGCATTCCCCCCCCCCCCCATGCCCATGCCTAGATCCGCCCCTGCTGGGGTATACAGTACATTGTTGTTGTCTAGCAGAAATCTCTTATCTCCTTATTCTAACTTGTTTTTTCTTTTCTGTACAGTCAATTTACTTGTGTAACTCCTGTTCAGGAGCTACAAGGGCTCCGTTTTCGTTAAATGCTAAACCACTTATCCCTTTTTTGCTATTTTGATAAAACCTTTTGGAATACTTCAACATACCAATCTACTGACACATTGTAAGCTTGCAGGCTGGGCATTTTAACTATTGAAAAATGTTTTTTTTTTTTTTTTTTAATAGTTTAAAAAGGCAAAGAAGTTAAGGGATAAGGGATAAATCTAGGCCAAGTGTTCGACCTAGATCTAGGCCCATACAAATCTAGGCCCATACAATAGCGTCACACCAAAGCATCGCTCCGAAGTTGCAAACCTGCTGTTTTATCTACAACAGGGGTTGACACTAAGGGACTGTACGTTATTTACCGGGGGGGGGGGGCTGGTGCGCTGGAAGTCCGGTCAAAAAAAAAAAAAATCATGCCCCCCCCCCCCCACCTCAATTTTTTTCCCCATGGCCCTCCCCCCACTTCAATGTTGTTTTCCCATGGCCCTCCCCCTACAGGTACAAAATTGCCCGGCCATTTACTTTGAGATTTTTTCTTCAGTTCAATGAGCATGCCAGCTGTCGTGAGCATCCCAGTACACACTGACATTTAACCAACAAATAAAACGCTGACAGGTCCCTTTTGGTCAATCTTGCGGAATCATGCCTCTCACAGCCCATCAATCAGAAAGTATACATGGTTCAGACCCTACACATGCTACCTAGCCGCTACCACCCATTCCTCAACAACGGGGCAGATGAAGCTCGGCACTTTTCAACATCCAACGCGGTACAACAAAATCACTTCTAGTAGCACAACTTAAACAAGTTGCTTCGGTGGAAAAACATTCGTAGCCTACATTGAACACAGATGGCACACGGCGGTGCCAATAAATAAATCATGACTTACCAGAGGCTGTGACCACCAGTTGACTACAACACCTCTCCAAAATTCCTCTGGAAATGCCCATCCAATTCGTTGTCAAAACTTCCCAAAACTGTTTAGCCCATATAGTTCACCTCAGCTAGTTTGATATTTGTTCACGGGCATTTTCTATCATCTCGATGATGCTCAATGTTCCTCCGTAGCACTAGCAATACAGTGAAAGAAAGACAGCGCGGGCAATCTACAGTAGCTGCAGACTTCAACGTCATGGCAAAGGTCTCTGGTAGAGCATAGCTGTGTTTTTCAACCCTGGGGTCGGGACCCCAGGACTTCAACTTGGGGTCCCCTGAAATGTCTAGCTGTGAATAAAAAGACTACTGTAAGCCCAGAAAATATTCACACCATTGAAGTGGAACGTTTCTCATGTATCACCGTTTCACACCTACCAATATTCTAACGCACACGGAAGCGGCAGTCCACCCGGAGTCACGACATTGAGGAGTCAGAAACTGAGCGCTTGAGCGCTGTTCAAATGCCTGAATAGGGACAAACTGCAGTTGAAGTCAATGTAGAAGAATCGCCATTGGTCTACTAGCTCTATGAGTAAACGTAACCCCCCCCCCCCCCCCCCCCCCCCCCCCGGTAAATTACGAACAGTCCCTAAGGTCTCTGAGGCACTTGCCCATCGGGCAAGTGCAAGTCAGGTTCTACTTGCCCCCAAAAAATATATTGTAAATTTTGCATTTAAGTTTACTTCCTACTTGGGTGCTTTAAACCAGGGGTTTTCAACAGGTGGTCCGGGGACCACCAGTGGTCCCTGAGAGGGTTCCAGGTAGTCCCTAGTTAAGTTGGTTAACCAGATGTAACTCTTGAGAACGTAAAAATGAAACCAAATGGACCCTTGCGGGTCCATTTGGTTTCATTTTTACACTCTCAAGAGTTAAAATATTCATCTTAATTAGCCCAGGTCTACTAAGATTAATGGTCATTTTGATGTGTATGTTATTTGCCTGTTTTGTTTCCCCAAATCCAGCCTGGAATTGTGGACAGCTAGAAAGCAGGGAAAGACACAGAGGCAGAGTGCAATGACTGCCTTCAAGACAAATTCATCTTGTGTTGTGTTATAGTGCACTATGTTGCACACTTGCCCGATCGGGCAACCAGGTAGCAGTCTTCACTTGCCCACCATTTTTTTTACTTGCCCGGGCAAGCGGGCAAGTAGTATCATTTTGAATATAGAAAAGTAGCAGTTTGGGACATATGAGGTTTTTAACACCAGACAGAGAGATATGCACTGAACCCAGGACCGGATCTAGGTATGGGAGGGCAATGCCCCCCTAAATGCCCAGACTGCCCTACGAAACATGATGTCATGCAAACACCCCAAATTTCAATTAAAAATGATGCGAAAACACTATGCTACTAACTAACTAGAAATTATGGCACCACTAAACCAACAGTATTTCATCATTGAAAACAGAACACTCTCTGAGTCAGACCTTTAGCTTTATGCATGCTGCGTGTCTGTTGCAACTTCAACAACAATTGATGCTATTATTGATTATTGATGCATACTTGACTAATGTAAGTCCTCTAAGCCGAAATGGTATGGGTGTGGCTTCATCGCCACAGGCGATGAAGTCGCCCCCATGCCGTTTTCGCCTGCCCCACCCCCCAATTGGGTAATGTTACATCTGGGCCTGACTGTACCATGCCATATCTATCCCGTGGGTGCGATCTCGGTCGTCGGTATCTCACACATATACCGCACTAGGAGGGCAGCTAGGGTGACCAGATCCAAACTGTTCATTTGAGGGACAGAAGTGCCGCATGTGTGGGACAAGTCTATTGGGGAAACAGGACAAAATGTAGTTAGCAAATTATTAACATCTTGATGTCAATATTCCGAAAATATTTCAGGATTCCATATCGCAAAAACAGCTGATCTAAAATAAAAAAATAGCAGATCTACAATCTCAAAACGCGTCGCAGTGCGACGCGTTTTGAGATTGTAGATCAGCTATTTTTGATACGACAGTATGCGATGTGGCCTCTCTAGAGTGAGTGTGGAAATATAGTGGTACCATGGGGGAATTCTTAAAAAAAAGAACATAGCAAGAAATGGTACAACAGAAATCCAACTATTAGTTAGGGCACTACAAATTATTAGGGGCATTTTGAACACCGATGCCCGTCAGTCACAATGTGGGACAGAGTCTCAATTTGTGGGACGCTTGGAAAAGTCTTGGAAATGAGGGATAGTGATTTATCGTAGAGCTCTGGGGTCTGAACGGCGGAGCGGGGTTGGGAAGGAGCGCTTGTTTTATCCGCGGCTACTACTAGTAGGGCGGGGCGAAGCATAGTTTTACTGAGGTTATGTTTAGGGTTAGTAACCGCATAAAGCATCGTCTAACTCTAACCCCAACCTAACCCTAAACACAACCCCAATAAAACTAGGCTATGCCTAAACCTAATCCTAACCCTAAACTTAACCTCAGTAAAACCTATGCCTAAACCTAACCTAACCCTAACCATAAAGACACAACCCAATAAAACTAGGCTATGCCTAAACCTAATCCTAACCCTAAACTTAACCTCAGTAAACCTATGCCTAAACCTAACCTAACCCTAACCATAACCTCAGTAAAACTTCCTTCGCCCCGCCCTACTAGTAGTAGCCGGCGGATAAAACAAGCGCTCCTTCCCAACCCCGCTCCGCCGTTCAGACCCCAGAGCTCTACGATAAATCACTAACCGGAAATGAGGGACTGTCCCACGCAAAGAGGGACATGTGGTCACCCTAAGGGCAGCAAGCTTAGGCTCGCTGACATTTCCCTCGCCCTACGATGTTGCCAGACAATCGGAGATCTCTGCATAGGGGCGATGGCGGCTAGGCAGAGCAGAACAGAGCGTTTACTTGTTAAGGACCTCCAAATCTGAAAATCAAAAGCAGAGGAGGAGGGAGTATGTTTGATATATACGCCATTCTGTAGTTCTCAAAGCGAGTGCTTGTTTCTCTCGGAGTGGAAGCGAGCAGAGCCTTGATCTTCCAACACCACACGTGCGTCTCGAACTCGGCCCAGATGGAAACGATCGCAGGCGCACTGATTTAATGGTTCCGGGTGATAATCGTGTTAAAACGTTAGCTAAGGTTAGCAGATATAGGGCTCCATTTTTGTCACCGCTAAACCCCTTATCCCTTAAATCCCTTATTTTGTTTTTACTATTTTGAAAAACTTTTTGGAATTTTCAACATGTCAATCTATTAGCACGTTGCAAGCTTTTAGACTGGACATTTGAACTACTGAAAAATGTTTTTTTTTATAGTTGAAAAAGGCAAAGAAGTTAAGGGATAAGGGGTTTAGCTGTAGCGAAAATGGAGCCCATACGGTAGAGATTATTGGCTATGTCTAAATGACAGAACTACGAGTTCACTATTGAAAAATATCAGACCTACAAGCTCACAGCGCGCCAGCGCTGTGAGCTTGTAGGTCTGATATTTTTTGAAAAATTGTGAAAATGTGACACAAATCTTTGATTTTTTTTTTAAACCATACCTGGGCATCATGCGGCCCGGGGGCCAAATGCGGCCCTTTGGCTGACTCTGACCAGCCCAGGGACCACCAGTGGTGGTCCTTGGGCCACCACTGGTGTGTATAAATGAAACCAAATGGACCCGCAAGGGTCCATTTGGTTTCATTTTTTACACTCTCAAGAGTTAAAATATTCATCATCTGAATTAGCCCAAAGTACTACACATTCACTCATAGAATGTAAGAGAATGGTCATTTTTGTTATCCTGTTTTGTTTCCCAAATCCAGCCTGGAATTGTGGACAAAAACAAAAGAAATATTGAAGAAAGTTTTGGGAAAAATAATTGCCCACCCTAGAACAATATGTTTTCAGATGGGGGGTTCCGCAGCCAAATATAGATAATTCCGATTGTCCTTGGCATGAAATACGTTTAGCATCACTGACACAGAAGCAGATATTTCAGAAAAACTAGAATCCAGCATCAGGGTCTAGTGTCCAAAAACTAGCATAAGGAACTTCATGCTAGCGTCAAGAACAACACATGGGTTAAAAGCCATTAAAAATGGACACAAATCTTTGAATATACAGTATATCTTTTTTGGAACAAACATTGCTTCAGATTGTTGCTTCCGGGGGATCCCTAGAACATATTTTCAGATGGGGTCCGTAGCCAAATATAGATAATTCTGATGGTCCTTGGCATGAAATCTGTTGAGCATCAACACTGACACAAAAACAGATATTTCAGAAAAACTAGAATCTAGCGTCAGGGTCTAGTAACAGAAACTAGAATCTAGCATCAGGGTCTAGTCTAGTGTCAGAAACTAGAATCTAGCATCAGGAACTACATTCTAGCATCAGGAACTAGAATCTAGCCTCAGAATCTAGTGTACAGGGTCTAGAATCTAGCGGCAGAAACTAGGATCTTGTCAGGAAAAAAAATGGGTTATAAATGAATAAAATGTTGATTATGTGAGTGGTGAGTGATTGTCCCTCATTGTGTGGTGGTGTAATGTTGTGTCTTTGTCTCTGAAGGTCCAGGCAATAATGGACTGGCTGAAGACTGAAAGTTTCGTTCTTTCAGCGAACCTCCACGGCGGAGCGCTAGTCGTGAGCTACCCCTACGACAACAGCAATGGAGGTATATGCAAGTGCACGCACACACATGGCCTTGGGCAATAAGAAGTGGACGTCAGGGCGTTCTGAGAACTCTGTGATAAAGGGGTACTATTTCAATTTAAAACACTTTACTTGTTTTTTGATTCGTCAACTTTTTCTTTCGCTACATCTATTCTAGACCGTTGTCAATTTGCTTGATTCAATATTTGACATTCAAGCGACCCCATTTTTACCCTCATTAACCCACAAGTGACATCAACTTGTGACAGGAGCACGTTCTATTCAGTGAAATATTCTCTATTTGTGAAAGAAATTAAATATTGATGGCGTTTTTGTTTTGATATTTTAGTCATTCAAGGTGCTTTTTAGTGGATTTCGCAAAATGGGGGGTGACTTGCAGGAAAGGCCGTCGGGATCGGGAGTCGAACCGGCAAACACTGCCAGTGCTGGATTCACTGTTGTTTTCGTCACTCCGGACTATAACTAAAATTACATTGTCAGCACCTCTTTTTCAGGACTGAGACTAAAACTGACAAGCTAAAACAGCCTTTTCAGGATGTTGACTAAAACTAGACTAAAACTAGCATGAATAGGAATGACTGAAATGTGAGCCTTTCGTCCAAAAGACTAAGACTGAAATCTAAATTTTCATTAAAGTAAGTTTAAATACATGTTTTCATTTAATTTCTTTTACTACATGGGACTAAAACTTTTGATTTTCCACAGACTAAAACTGACTAAGACCTCCTTGAGTTCTGTCAACTAGAACTAGACTAAAAATATCAGGAATAGAAATGACAACATGTGACTCAGACTAATCAAGCATTTTGTCCAAATGACAAGTGACTAAAATGAATAGGCATTTCGTCCAAAACACTAAGACTGACTGAATGTAAAAAATGCCTGCCAAAAACAACACTGCAGTCAGGGTATACCTCGACCTCTGAGCCACGGCCCAGGCCAAGAGTAGGGATCCTTGTAAGCACAGTGTTTGAGTACTTTTCCCACCACTGTCTGTGTCCCCTGTGTGTGCAGGCGTTGAGCTGGTGGGCAGGGCCAGCCTTACCCCTGACAACGACGTGTTTGTCTACCTGGCCAAGGTGTTCTCCTACAGCCACTCCAGCATGCACCGGGGCAACCGCTGCCGCGACAACCTGGCGTTCCCCGACGGCATCACCAACGGGTACCAGTGGTACCCCCTGTCAGGTTGGTGTCGTCTCTCAGGGGTGGATCTAGGCATGGGCATGGGGGGGCAACGCCCTCTTAAATGCCCAGTCTGCCCCACCAAACACGATGGCATGCAAAACAATCCAAGATATTTCAAATTAAAGTGATTATAATTAAAATGATTTGAAACGCTACTACTGCCACTAACTAACTACGGTTGTGTCACCACTAAACCAACAGCATTTCTTCATTGAAAACAGAAAACTCTCTGAGTCAGACCTTTAGCTTTATGCATGCTGCTATGCATGTGTCTGTTGCAACTTCAACAACAACTGATGTTATTATTGATGCTTTACTGGACTAATCAAAGTATTTTAACAAGAAAATGGTATGGGTGCGACTTCATCGCCCGTGTCGCTTCGCGCCACGGGCGATGAAGTCGCACCCATACCATTTTCTCTTGTTACATTCGCCCCTGTTTTGGAGATGTTTGTTTTCCGCACAACAGGCTGCAGCAAAGATATAATACTGCATATGTTACATTTTGCAGGTGGAATGCAGGACTACAACTACATTTGGGCCCAGTGTCTGGAGTTGACCCTTGAACTGTCCTGCTGCAAATACCCGCCGGCCAATCAGCTGCCGGCTCTGTGGAAGGAGAACAAACAAGCTCTGCTGGATTATATCAAACAAGTTCACCTGGGTCAGTGTCTGTCTGTCTGTCTGTCTGTCTGTCTGTCTGTCTGTCTGTCTGTCTGTCTGTCTGTCTGTCTGTCTGTCTGTCTGTCTGTCTGTCTGCCTTGTCTGTCTGCCTGTCTGTCTGCCTTGTCTGTCTGTCTGTCTGTCTGTCTGTCTGTCTGTCTGTCTGTCTGTCTGTCTGTCTGTCTGTCTGTCTGTCATGTCTGTCTGTCTGTCTGCCTTGTCTGTCTGTCTGTCTGTCTGTCTGTCTGTCTGTCTGTCTGTATGTCTGTATGTCTTTCTGTCTGTCTGTCTGTCTGTCTGTCTGTCTGTCTGTCTGTCTGTCTGTCTGTCTGTCTGTCTGTCTGTCTGTCTGCCTTGTCTGCCTGCCTGCCTGCCTGCCTGCCTGCCTTGTCTGTCTGTCTGTCTGTCTGTCTGTCTGTCTGCCTGTCTGCCTGTCTGTCTGTCTGTCTGTCTGTCTGTCTGTCTGTCTGTCTGTCTGTCTGTCTTGTCTGCCTGTCTGCCTGTCTGTCTGTCTGTCTGTCTGTCTGTCTGTCTGTCTGTCTGCCTGCCTGCCTGCCTGTCTGTCTGTCTGTCTGTCTGTCTGTCTGTCTGTCTGTCTGTCTGTCTGTCTGTCTGTCTGTCTGTCTGTCTGTCTGCCTGCCTGCCTGCCTGCCTGCCTGCCTGCCTGTCTGTCTGTCTGTCTGTCTGCCTGCCTGCCTGCCTGCCTGCCTGCCTGTCTGTCTGTCTGTCTGTCTGTCTGTCTGTCTGTCTGTCATACAGAAACTGTCCTACTTTTGAAAGCCTCTGAAATCCTAGTTCAGTGGTTTTCAACCTTTTTCATACCAGGGCCCACTATTCCTTCAGAATTTAACCCACGGACCACCATTTGGTGACATTTTATCCCCACAGATCCCCAAAACTAAAGATTTCTTTTGCTTTTATCCACAATTTCAGGCTGGATTTCGGAAACGAATCAGTCAAACATACAGATCAAAATGACCATTAATCTTCTACATTCTCTAGTTGTGTAGACTCCAGATGATGAATATTTGTTCATTTTTACACTCTCAAAGAGTTACATCTGGTTAACCAACGATCCATCATTTAGCCTGGGGACCACCTGTCATCTCAGGGACCAATGTGGTCCCCGGACCACCTGTTGAAAACCCCTGTCCTACAGCAAAACTGGATCACTCATTAATAGTCAATGGTTAGGTTAATGTGAACAAGACTACCGGTTATCTGACAGTGACACCCCCTTTTTTGAATGAATGAGAAACCTTATTCATTCAATTAGAAATAGACAGAAAGTCTATTTTTAAAAGTCTATATTAAAAATAGACAGAAAGTCACACTATGCCTAAGTACAGCAAATAAAATAATAATATACAAACAAGAAAATAAGCCTCACCGGCTGCAATTATTATAACTATTGTTTCTTTTCTTTTTCGTTATGTTCGGAAAGGAGTAGGGAGAAGTTAAAGAAATGTATTTAACCCTACCACCTTATTCCTCTACTTAAAAAAAAAATCGGTGTCGTTGTTTGACATACCGCAGCTGAATCCCAACATGCTACATAACTCAAAACTCCAGACTTTGGCACTGACTTTTGCAGGGGGGGGTTGGAGTGTGGGCAGACCATGTAATAACAACCGTGTGTGTTTGTGTGTGTGTGTGAGTGCGTGCGTGCGTGCATGCGTGTGTGCGTGCGTGCGTGTGTGTGTGTGGTGTGTGTTTTGAACGTATGGCCGTTCTCTGTTTCTTTTCCTATCTAGGAGTGAAGGGTCGTGTGTTGTCATGGTCAGGTGTTCCTCTAGAGGGTGCTGTCGTGGAGGTTCTGGGCAGAAACAACGTGTTTCCATTTAAAACGGACAGGAGAGGAGAATATTACAGATTACTGCTACCAGGGAGCTATACCTTCAGGGTAACTCACAACTATATACTGTTTTCAACACTGCCATACAACAATGTGTGAAATTACATAAAATGTATTGATGAAAGCGAAAATATACAGATATGAAACATGATACAAGAGATACAAGACTCAAAGTTAGCATGGTCTGTCTGTCTTGAGCGTTGATTTTGTAGCAGAGAGTCTAAGGTTTTCAACCTTTTTGACACCAGGGACCACCATTTATTCAGCATTTGAGTCACGGACCACCATGTGATGACATTTTAGCCCCAAAGACCTAAAACTAACGAATTCTTTTGGTTTTGTTCACAATTCCAGGCTAGACTTTGCAAACAAAACAGTGTAGACTTGTTAAATTAAATAGTGCTTCAGATGATGGATATTTTAACTCTGGAGAGTGTGAAAATGAAACCAAATGGACCCGCAAGGGTCCATTTGGTTTCATTTTTACATTCTCAAGAGTTACGTCTGGTTAACCAACTTTCCATCATTTAGCCTGGGGACCACCTGGAACCCTCTCAGGGACCACTGCTGGTCCCCGGACCACCTGTTGAAAAACCCCTGGTCTAAATGGATATTTCACTTTGTGCCCTTATGGGCCCCGCCCCCTTCCCATACAAACCCAATATAACTTCAAGCTCCATTTTAACCACAATAGATTAATCGAAAACATCCTTTTTTCACGGGTGATTGATATTGTTTTGGGAAATGCAGCAGCCTCGGCGCCACTGACTGATTGGGGCCAGACGAATATTACAACAATATTTTAATGTTTTAAAATATCAAATATCTAAATACTGAATCGAGTAATGTTAAAACTGTCTGGGGTGTTCGCATGAGCTAGAGTAGATGATATAATGACCAAAGGTTGTTTGTTTTTTTTAATTGAAAGTGAGATAGCCCTTTAAACAAACACTAAGGATTTTTTTTACAGTGCAGATTTGAGTCTCGGGTAACAAAAATGATAAATGAAGTGAAGTGAATATGAAGTGTATAGACCTGCACAGTGACGTCACCGCTCCGGTTCCACGAGTGTTTTCCCAATTCATTTTTCTCATAGACTTTTCGAAAATAATTTATATAAAGACGATTTTGCCGCCGACAAAGCCAACTCGGGTCGTGACAAATCATGATGACACACACAATATAATCATATAATATCGAATTAGCAGAAAACGGCAATTAGTAGAAAACGGCATGATACAACACTTTTTGTTTCGTTTTTCATCTTAGAAATTATTTGATCGTCCCTGAGTTGGCTTTGACCGCGTTGTAATCTTTGTATAAATTATTTTCGAAAAGTCTATGAGAAAAACGAATGGGGGAAAACACTTCTGGAACCGGGGCGGTGACGTCACTGCGCAGGTCTATATTATTACACTTATAATTTCACTAGTAAGAGACCACACCAACTTGTTCAGGTTTGAGAGTATTTATTGTGCGAATGAAATGTACGTGTATGAGGAGACCGAGGAGGGCGAGACTCAGGGTGGGGGCGTAGTCTCGGAGCCTGACGATCGTTTGTGCTCGGCCGGGGAGCGCACGGTCTTGACGACCGCCGACCGACTCCGCAGGGAGCGTTCGATCGCTTCGGCTCAGACAATGCCCCCCTCGAGACTCCTAGGAGAAAAGAGAAAAAGAGAGCGAACGTTAGTCGGGAAGGCTGAGGAAGATGGGGGATAGATGGGGAGGAGGGAGGGGGAATTTGACGGCGTGAAGCGGTAACGAACGGGAGTTGACAGCGCGAAGCAGTATCAAACAGGTAAGAGAGAGAGAGAGGAGGTGTATTTAAAGGTAGGGTAAGTGATTTGAAATTCATGGTGTAGTACCAGCCTATTGCACTAGGGGCGTCCAACAGTAGCTACACTATGTGAACCTGCTGCTCGATCCTGATTGGAGGAGAATTCGCCACCACCTGGGGCACTTTTATTAGCTCCTCTGCTAACGTGGGGGAGGGGGAAACTCCATATATGGTTTCCACACCTTTAATAGAGCATTTTAACAGAAAAAAAAAATGTTGGGTGATATCTGACAAAAGTGAAATCACTTCCCTACCTTTAAGCTGTGGGAAAGTTAACGTGATTGGTTGGACATGACGTGGTCGTGAGATCATAGTGACGGCGCGAATGGGTTGAACAGTGGGTGGTCTCTTCTCCTGAACCTGCGTTGAACACAACTTCATGAATTGAGACAGTCACTGTTGTGTGTTTGATTAACAGGTGTCATACCCCGGACACGACGTTCTGAGAGAGACGCTGTCCGTCCCCTACGGCCCCGACGGCTACTCGGCGCTCGTCCATCACTTCCGCCTGCGGAGGGCCGCCGGCGTGGCGGCTAGCCACGCCCCCTCGCCCGGCGGCCCGCCCACCCCGATGCCGCCTTGGACGCCGGCGAATGGACACGGGGCCATGATGCCTATGCCTATGCCCCGCCTACTCTGGGTGGTGGTGGCGGTTTGGTATGCGGCGGGACTCGTTTGAAAACGCATTTCGTCCTGACATTGTAGATTCTACAAAAAACATTCGCTCTGAAAGAACGTACTGAAAGATTTGTGCTGCATTCTCACGTCGTCCCCCCCCCCAAAAAAAATAGCAGGCGTTCGCGGCTCATAGCGCGCTATGAGCCGCGAACGCCTGCTATTTTTTGAGGAACGTTAAAACACCACACAAGTGCGGTACAGGATCGTGCAAAGCTTCGCCGAGGACGCTGAACGTGCTGGATAACTCAGAAGAGAAAAACGGCACGTAGTGTACCTACGTAACGAGACAAAAACAACACTGTGTGTACTGTGCGCGTTACCTACGTTAACAGGGACGTGCACACATGTGGGGGCTTCAGCCCCTGCCCTCTTTGACCTTCTATAACACAACTGCCTTCTCCAGACCAATGGATGCAGCATTTATTTAGGAGAAGTGTCCTGAACTTGAACACAGTATTTTTTTTTTTTTTTGCGTTGAACACATTGGTTTAGGAATCGATGTTGCACACCGCATCTCTGCTCGCTAAAGACAATGAACTTTTAGATACAGCTACATTTCGTCCAAAAAGTGCCCTCTGATGGGATTCCAGTGCCTGTTTTAACAACGATACAATACATATTGTTAAGGTGACGATATGATTCAATGATTTATTATAATCGATACAGTAACTATTCATCAAATTTATTAAATTTGGAGAATGCAGGCTTTTAAGGGAGAACTGTATTAGAATGGATATAACTAATTAAAAATCAGTGACCCGCCATATAGACGAACATTGTATTTGAACACATGATGTGTTTCTTCTTAAAACTGCTCAATTGCACGAATGCTTAGTGTTGGTAATGATTCGATACCAATTTGATATAAATTCTTTCCATTGTAAAACAATATGATACAAAGTAAAACAATACGACTGTCGTTACACCGCTACCGCCTATTGTTACACCGCTACTTCTAAACATCTACACATCACTTATTTTACATATTTATCCTTTTGTAGAACGTCGCTGTCTGTTCCGCAGCAGTCTGGGTGCGCGCATGCACTTTCAGGCGAGGAAAAGGGAGGAGCCTCACCTGGCGTACCTCCCTATTGGTCAGTCATTCTGCCTATCTATGTTCTAGCCAACCCTGTCCGGCCGACAGCCATGTTCTCGCCTGCAAGCCCTGGCCCCTCTGCGCTCGGATTGGTTGGGAAAACCACTACAGGGAAAAATCCCAGGAAGGTAATTGGCTCCTTTGTTGAAGGGATATTTCACTATCGAACAGAACTTTTGGCCATTATATCATCCACTCTAGCTTACGTGAAACACCACATACAGTTTTTACATTACTTGATACGATATTTTGCTGCATCGCCTCCTTCCTATACGCATTACAACTTAAAGGCTTAAAATTTTAATCATACAATGATACATTCATCAAACATCAACATTGCAGGGTCTTTTTTTCTGGTGACTAATATGCGAGGGAGGGGGCTGTGCTTTTTCATTTATTTTAATTTTTAAAGTATTGTAGTATTTATTTGGCCCCACCAGCGTGGCAAGAACCTGCTCAATTTTCCAAAACAAAAAGAATAAATAAAAATGAATGAAAGTAAATGAAATTGTGAAAAAACTATTTGTATAGGAAATTAACAACTATCTGAATACTGAATGGCATGACTCAGTGGTTCTCAACCAGTGGTCTGGGGACCACTAGTGGTCTTTGAGTGGTCCTTAGCCAAGTTGGTTAACCAGATGTAACTCTTGAGAACGTGAAAATGAAACCAAATGGACCCTTGCGGGTCCATTTGGTTTCATTTTTACACTCTCAAGAGTTAACATGTTCATCGTCTTACTTAGCCCAGGTCTACACAACTAGAAGATTAATGAGTAGATGATAAAATTTGTCTTCTCAGTTTGTTTGTTTTTTTAATACTCCTTAAGCATCTGAACAAAGTTGAAAATGAGACCCAGTTTGTACTGTTACCGTTATGGCATGTGTTTGGGAGAACAGGTTACTGGGCATGGTCTACTGCCCTGCAATATGGTATGTCTTATAGACCTGCGCAGTGACGTCACCGCCCCGGTTCCAGAAGTGTTTTCCCCATTCATTTTTCTCATAGACTTTTCGAAAAAAAAATGTATATAAAGACGATTTTGCCGCGTGACAATCCTGATGACACACGCAATATCATATATAATATCTAATTAGCAAGAAGTAGAAAACGGCAGGATACAACACTTTTTGTTTCGTTTTCCGTCTTCAAAATTATTTGATCGTCCCAAAAGATTGTGTGTGTCATCATGATTTGTCACGACTCGAGTTGGCTTTGTCCGCAGCGTAATCGTCTTTATATCAATTATTTTCGAAAAGTCTATGAGAAAAATGAATGGGGAAAACACTTCTGGAGCCGGGGCGGTGACGTCACTGCGCTGGCCTATTGTTGCAGTTTTTATTATGTGTTTTTGTTCTTGCTCTGTTTGCACAGATGAGCCAAATTGTATTTTTCTTTTGCAAATTTTGTTACTAATTGTGAATATCTCTCTATTCCGAATCCAAATATGTAAAGTGTGTTTCCTTTGTATTTTTTTTAAATGAACGTATTATCTGCACAATGAGTGTGCGTGTGTGTGTGTGTGTGTGCGTGCGTGCGTGTGTGTGTGTGTGTGTGTGTGTGTGTGTGTGTGTGTGTGTGTGTGTGTGTGGTGTGTGTGTGTGCGTGTGTGCGTGCGCATGTGCATGCATGCGTACCCAAATAAATCTGTATAATACTGAAAAAATAAATCTGTACATATTATACTGAAATGACGTGTTAAAACCAGCTAAAACCAGCAACCATCTTATGCTGGTCAAAGAAAAAAAAGAGTAAAAAGAAGCGCTTCGTGGGTCCCTTGTATGAGTGGTAAAAAACTGCCGACAGGTGCTCTTTGGAGAGGGTATCAATGATGCAGCACGAGAAGATCTAAAAAAGTTCAATAATACAAAGTCGAAGTCAAAGTCGTCAGATTAGTCACTCACGTTACCGCAGTGAAATTAGTTCTCCGCTTTTGACCCATCTCTTGGAGCAGTGAGCTGCAGCGTGCGCCGCGCTCGGGAATCATTAGTTGATTTGACCCCCAATCCATCCCTTTGATGCTGAGTGCCAAGCAGGGAGGCATTGGGTCCCATTTTTTTTTTTACAGTCTTTGGTATGACCCGGCCGGGAATTGAACCCCGGCCTCCCAGTTTCAGGGCGGACACTCTAACCACAAGGCCACTGTCTTGAAGGAGATCCGAGGCAACTCTGTGCAGTAGAAGTATACATATATACGTATATTTAATAATTGGAGCAGCAGGGATTAAAAAGACCAACGCGTTTCAGCCATCTTGGGCCTTAGTCAGAGTCGAGTGAAAATCTTATACTGGTTTTTGCTAGCCTCGAGCTCCAAGCTTGCGTTTTTGCTGTTTTTTTTTTTTTGTTTTTTTTTTTCCAATTCAGGAACAATGCTGGAACGGCTTCAAGGTCCCCGGCTGGGGGTCCCCGGGCAGGAACCATTGTGTTTAGCTTAGTTCAGTCGGTTTAAAGGCCTGTTATTTATTCAGCATTTGAGCCACTGACCGTCATTTCATGAGATCAGTGTCTCAGAACCAAAAAAATGAAATGGACATGGAAGGCGAATATTGATCACAAAATATTGTTTGGAAATATTAACATTTTGGAGAATTACAGTTAGGCTACATTATCGCTGAATTCGTTAAAGGTTAATTTATGTGTGTTGGCAGTGTTGTAGTGGACTTTTAGTGGGGGGGGTGGGGGGGGGGGGCGCATCTTAAAGGGAAAATCCACCCATTTTAGTTTTTTTTTCTGAGAGTGTCCATTTGTACACTCAGAAAAAAAGGAAACTCATTAACACATCTTGGTGAAACACATCTTGATGATGTCATCAAGATGTATTTCACCATGCTAATGATTTTTTCAGACCTCCATTTCTAGGAAACACAAAATGGGGGAACTTCTTTTTTTTTTTTTACCATGTCCACACAACATCTCTAAGGTATATTAATGACATAGTAAAATATTGAAAATGAGTGGAATTCCCCTTTAAGGCACGTGCATGGACACTTGCATTCGCGTGCACCTGTGCAACACACAGTCTTGGGAATATTACTTTACCTTGTTAATATATTACTTATTAATTATTACCTTCATTTTAAAGCAAGATATTATATTACAATTTTACTGTCTGAGCAAGTGTAGTATATTAATATTACTATTACATATTACTTAAAAAAAAACTTTTTACAATATATATAATGAAATATTTAGTATCACTATTAATCAAATATTGCGTAGACCAGTGACCATACCTACAATAAAGCAAGCACACTTATCGCACTATCTGGCCAAATCCATATGAAATCTACTTTAAAAACATCACTCCTGAATAAATAATTTGATAACAAATAATAGAAAATAAGTAATTATTTAACTTCTGCAGTTGTCAATGTAATTTCACAAGAACATTTTCAATGAGACAGATTGACAGAAAGTAATATTGAAAGTAATGCAGAACGCAAACATAAAACCAAATGGACCCTTGCGGGTCCATTTGGTTTCATTTTTACACTCTCAAGAGTTAAAATATCCATCATGCGAATTAGTCCTAATCTACACAACTAGAAGATTAATGTTCATGGACAGAAGCAAAAGAAAATTTTCTGTGGGGATAAAAAAATATCCTCAATTGGTGGTCTGTGGCTCCAATGCTGAATAAAAGGTGGTCCCTAGAGTCAAAAAGGTTGAAACCCCCTGCTTTAGATGTGAGAAGTGGGAGAGATTAGCCACTACTGGAGCTTGAGCACCCCCTGGTGGAACTCTGACGACTCTCCAACAACTGTTAATCAAGTACTGGAGAATGTGAGAGACTATAAAATTAAAACTATGGCCCTGTGCAGGCTAGTTATGGTGCTTTAAAAAGTACCATTATGATGCCTTAGTAATGACCAGTAAGACACCCGAACACCATAGTGTTTGTAGTGGTACTTTTAGAAGTGGGGGGACGATCTCATAAAGGGAAATTCCACCCATTATATATATATTATATATATATATATATTTTTCTGAGAGTAATACCATAATGGAACCAAATGGACCCGCTAGGGTATATAATATCAGAAAAAAGGAAACTCATTAGCATGGTGAAACACATCTTGATGATGTCATTAAGATGTATTTCACCATGCTAATGTTTTTTTTTTTTTTTTTTGCCCCAAAAATATTTTAGAGAAGTGGGGGGACGCCGTCCCCCCGCGTCCCCCCTCCACTACACCCCTGGATATAAATCAAAGGGAGACATCGAAGAGCAAGGATGGATGGGGAATGATCAACATGAGGAATATCCGAACACATGTCAAAGAATGTACGGACATTTGTATAGTGT